>CAMXCT020004112.1:330000-552500 GCA_947184155.2 Cladocopium goreaui | reverse complement strand
TATATATATATATATGTATTTATGGATATATACTGGGGGTGTGGTGAACATGTCCCATTTTCTCACAAATCGATTGAAGAAAATCCCGAAGCGGCAACCGTTCTCACAGCTTCCCCAGTTTTCGGGGATCACCTCCCGTCCCTGAGTGCTTGGCAGTTGAAATATGCCAAAAATGTCCGTCCTATCTCATCTTCCCTCCAATTTTGTTGGTAAACAGAAACACCGTTTTTTTTGGGGAATGCTAATTTTGTTGCTGAAATCAATGGGTCTGTTGGAGCATGGGCCTGGGAAAGGTTTCAGTCGCAGCGGTGATGATCCACAGGTTTTAACCCAGGGGAAAAGTGAATCCCTGGGATTCCTGCGATGATTTATGAACCGATCATGTAGTTGGGAAACTCTTGGTAGCTCACTCTCTCCCCCCATGTTGTTCTCATTTTAGTAGATCCTTGGTTCCCCGTCATGTGGTTGGATACCCCTTGCTCCAAACCACTGCCGGGTAGGTTATGTCCCATATCTTTATATCCCATTAAATCTCATTGTCTCCTGGTGATATCCTACTAAAATCCAACCCTAACTACTGGATGTGTCTAAGATATCTCTATGAATATTCCCTAGCAAAATTGCAAGCCCCATATGCTTTCTTCATTTACCTCCTGTAAGCGTTTGTGGAAAACCCACCATTTAAAGATCATTATAGATCATGGGTTTCCCAATGGGTTTTCCACATCCATGTTTGTTTAGAATAAAAACAAAAACAGCCGAAAACGGTTTCCATCAACGGGGTACCCATTGAAGCTGCATGGTTTCATGGAAAATCCCCAAAATGAAATGGCTTTGGAATGCCCCCGGAGTGGTCGCCGGTCAACTTCGTTACCTCGCCGCGGCACGCGTCGATATCGATCTCCACGGTGCCGGTGCGCTGAATGCCACGAGACAATTTCCTGACGCCCTCCACGGAGTTCTCCACCACGGACTGGCCACGGCAGTTCGACGGATGGGCCAAAGAAGCGAAGGGAATCAATCGCCAAGGGCTTGAGGATCTACAGGTAAAATGGTCGTGTAATGAGCGCTCATTGGGATTTAGTTAGCTTAGCTAGGTATTTCACCAGCAAACGTGGCGGTTGAATGGGATTTAGTTTGTGGAGGAGAAATTCCTTGGATTTACTGTATAGGTACGAGTAGTTTAACTGCAAGGTATCTGGGTGAACTGGATTATAATAGAAGATTGACCTTACATCAATTTAAATCAACCATACAATGAGGATACAATGGGAATATAATGGGGATTTAGTGGGCTGATATAATCAAGAAATTGCATGTCTACAAGGTAGTGAAGATATGCAACAGAACATGTAAAAATAGTTTTCCAATCATTAATCCAGCTTATAGGTGGTTTCACTACGCAAAATGGTGAAATCATGCAGACACTGACGTGGATTTAATTAAGATGATTAACCATGAATAATTGGGTATAAAATCCAACCATCGGATGTGATGGAATAGCATGGAAGGTATCAACAATGGACATCATCGGGATGGATTCAGGAAAATATTCCAAATCTTCATCGGAAATTCCATGGTTTTTACCAATAATTATGTGGAGGTGTCCTGTGAAATGTCCCATCCCGGTCCTGTATCTCCACCCTTCCCTATATTGGGTGTATCTCCCCCAAAAGGAGCCACCACTGGAATCACTATCTTATCAGCACATACGCACACAAACAAATATATTATACATTATTATACAACTATTATATATGTATTTAAATATATGAATGTATGAGATCTTCCCGGAAGAGAAAGCAGCCAGGGTTTGAAGCACTTGAGCAGCAGCCGCAGCACACAAGCAAAGAAACCAAAAACAATTCAGTGGAATGAGCGGTTGGTGTGTGTTGGTTTTGTTGTTTGTTTTTCTTTTTGTGAAATAGAAATCACGAGGGGGACCAGGGGATGCAAGTGAAACCACTTGTACTCATGAAGGCAGAACCTGCTTCCATCGTAGTCGTTCTTGTCCAAGGAAAATGGGCTGTAGAGCTGAGCTAGATACTGCTGGGCCGTATCTGTTTGGATAGCTGCTAGCCATATCCCCGAGAACCTTTGAGCTTCACCTGCTACTGTTTCTGAGGGACCATTCGCAGTTGAATATATATACATATATATACATACACCTAGAAATTCGATTGCGGCACTTTTATGCCAAAAGGCAATTTTTTCCACGCTACGGCGCAATTCCACGAGCGACATCGTAATCATTTTTTGGGCTACGTTATTTTCATTGGTACGTGTGGACCACGTTGGGGCTCAAAGGCAAAGATGCGCACTTAAATTGGTGCGATGTCTTGGAACCTGGGCTCGTTTTTTGTTTAATAAACATCAGCAAAAGTTGCCGTCGTAGTTCCCAAGCATTACGGCGTAGTTTCCCCACATTGCGGCGTAATTTCCCAACATTACGGCGTAATTTCCCGGAACCATGACAGAATTCATTTCCCACATTTTTGCTGTTCATGGACAGTCCATGGAGAAGAGGAGTTTTGTATAGTTTTGTACTGTTCAGGGTATTGGGACCACCTCTGGGTCAGTCAAGCGTATGCATGGTGAGCCATAGTTCCACAGCCCTCACAACCATTGACCTTTGGCAACGTCATTTTTGGATGTCCTGCTTCAAAATTTCCGGGTTACGTCAAAAAAACACCATTTGGGAATCCGGCACTTTTTTTTGGTACGCAACACCTATCTAGGTATATACATATATATTATGTATGCACACCTGCGCATGCATACAGTAGTAGTATGCATATGTATGTATGTATGTATGTATGTATGTGTGTGTATGTATGTATGTATGTATGTATGTATGTATGTATGTGTGTATGTATGTATGCATGCATGTATGTATGTATGTATGGATGGATGTATGTATGTGTGTATGTATGTATGTATGCATGCATGTATGTATGTATGTATGGATGGATGTATGTATGTGTGTATGTGTGTATGTGTGTATGTGTGTATGTGTGTATGTGTATGTGTATGTATATGTATGTATGTATATGTATGTATGTATGTATATGTATGTATGTATATGTATGTATGTGTATGTATGTGTATGTATGTGTATGTACATGTATGCATATGTATGCATATGTATGCATATGTATGTATATGTAGGTATATGTATGTATATGTATGTATATGTATGTATATGCATGTATGTGTATGTATCTGTATGTATCTGTATGTATCTGTATGTATCTGTATGTATGTATGTATGTATGTATGTATGTATGTATGTGTGTCTGTATGTATGTATGTTTGCATGTATGCATGTATGTATGTATATGTATGTATGTGTATGTGTATGTGTGTGTATGTATGTGTATGTATGTGTATGTATGTGTATATGTATGGAAGTTTCAAAAAATGAGGAACTCCCAAAGCCATGGCTTTTAATCCTAAAGTGGCCTAATGACTTGGATGATTTAGGGGTACAAGTGCCCCATTTCGGAAACCCCACGGGCACCTGCGCAGCCTCCGCGCGATTAATGGATTTCTTCAAGGTGCTCCGGACGAAGGTATCCTCCGTCTCGATGGACGACCTCTGGTGAGGAAGCCATGGATGTGAGAACGATTTAGCGTTATAGTGATAAGTTATAAAGGAAAAAAGCAAATTACTTTACTTCGAGCGATCCCCACTGTGACATTTTTCTCATAGATTCTTACATCTCATCTGGAAATATATATGGCATATATTTTCTGACATTCTATTCTGGCAGTCTATCTGACATTCTGTTTTGTCTTTCTTTTCTGGCATTCTATTTGGCATCTATTCTGACATTCTATTGTGGGATTCTATTTGCCATCTATTCCGACTTTCTATTCTGCCATTCTATCTGGCTTTCATTCTGGCATTCTTTCTGGCATCTATTCTGGCATTCTGTCTCTATCTGACATTCTATTCCGGCATTCTATCTGGCAAGTAATTCATTCTGGCATTCTGTCTGGCATTCTATCTGACATTCTATTCCGGCATTCTATCTGGCATTCTCCCTGACATGGGCACTGCCGGACCTCAACCGCGAGCGCCAGATCTCAGTGGGCAGTGCCCGCTGACATCTGGAGCTCGCGGTTGAGGTCCGGCAGGGTGCGATCTGGAGCTCGCAGGACGAGGAGGAGGGCGAGGAGGAGGAGGAAACGGAGGTGAAGGAGGAAGTAACTCTGATAAAATCTAAAGACCCTACCTGGCAGGTGGGGAATAAGCCGCTATCTGGGCAAAAAATCCGTATAAATGATGCATTCGAACAACCAATACACCGTTTTTAAGGCCATCGTTGATTTCACCCAGAGACCGTGGCCTCCGCCTGAAGCTGACATCATCAAATGGACACCAAGGTCTCGAATTCTAACGTATTATGGGTAAGTCAGTCATTGTAAGTTCCAAACTATGCTACCCAAAAATCTAACTGGTCGTTAGGGCAGGTTGCACCTGGTAATTTCACATAAGTATGGAGAATCACCATTATTGAATGGGTAAATCGATGTAAATCGTCGAACTGAGTGGGCCATCTATAGCCAACTAAAAAACAAATAACGGATGCTATGCCAACAGTTGAACCTGATGCAGCTATACACCTCCACGAAAGGTCCCACCACCAGTGCCTCTTGGAATCTGGATAAGTCGGATTGATTTCAACATCCTCAGTCTGTGCCGTGTCCGTGGCGCCGAGGTGGGAAACTGAAGAGATTCAGCAACCTCTGGATATGATGGATGTGATCTGGATATGTTTTCTTGGAATTCTGAGAATTGATGATGATAAGTCAGGTTATATATGTTATATCAGAGATATGTAGAGAACAATCCAAAATGGAACAAGGACAGCCACGTTTTTGGCCACTCTTTCAAGACCCTGTGGGCCTGTAGGTGTCCCTATCGTTTATAGCAGCCATTGTAGGTCATGTACAATTATGTTTGAAGGATTTCACCTCTCCGTCTGCAGAGATGCTACAGAAAAGAACTATCTTGAAGGATAGAATCCTATTCATTTCTGGGATGCCCATAAGGATACCAGCTGGTGTGAATGGCTGAAATGCAGCGTGGTTTTGCAAGTCTGACAGTTCACACCATCCAGTTTTCTCGAACGTGTGCCAACTTGCATCGTGTGTGCGATTGTGTGCGACCACCCATACCCCCCATAGGGTAGAGGACTCACCGGTGCACATGAAAGTGACTCACCTGCGCACTGGATCCCAGACTCACCTGCGCACAGGAAACGAGACTCAAATGCCCAGGATACAGACCCACCTGCGCACAGGAGACCATATATGAGACTCGGACCTTTAGGTTTATAAATTAGGGGAACAGGGGTGGAACGGGGGAGAACAGGGGAACAGGGGGGAGCAAGGGGAAGGCCATAGAAGAGAAACAACCCTTTAGGTTTATAAATTAGGGGAGCAGGGGGGGAACAGGGGAATAGGGGGGAGCAAGGGGAAAGCAATAGAAGAGAAACAACCCTTTAGGTTTATAAATTAGGGGAGCAGGGGGGGAACAGGGGAACAGGGGAACAGGGGGGAGCAAGGGGAAGGCCATAGAAGAGAAACAACCCTTTAGGTTTATAAATTACGGGAACAGGGGGGAACAGGAGAACAGGGGAACAGGGAGGGAACAGGCAGGGAACAGGGGAACAAGAAAAGTATCTGTTACACACAGAAGCCTTTACACACAGAAGCTTTTACACACAGATGTCACAGAAGCTGTTAGGCACAGAAGCTGTTACACTTAGCAAGCCTTTACATAGACGCTTTTACACACAGAAGCTGTTACACACAGCAAGCTTTTACAAACATTACACACAGAAGCCGTTACACAAAAAAGCTGTTACACACAGACGCTTTTACACACAGATGCTTCTACACCCAGATGCTGTTACACGCAGAAGCTTTTACACACAGAAACTGTTACACACAGAAGATGTTACACACACACAGAAGCTTTTACACACAGAAGCTTTTACACAAAGAAGCTTTTACACACAAACGCTTTTACACACAGAAGCTTTAACACACAGCAAGCTTTTACACACAGAAGCTTTTACACACAGACACTTTTACACCCAGAAGCTGTTGCACACAGAAGCTTTTACACACAGAAACTGTTACACACAGAAGCTGTTACACACAGAAGCTTTTACACACAGAAGCTTTTACACACAGAAGCTTTTACACACAGAAACTTTTACACACAGACGCTTTTACTTACAAACACACAGTCGCAACGGGTCGCGAATGCGTGCTAGCTATGTAAGTAAAGTTCCCACCCTAAACCCTCCCATGGAAACACACGGATCACTACGCTCGCTCAACATCTACAAATCTAGTCGCGGTCGCGCCGTTCTATGTATAACCTAACGTGAGGCTATCGCCACGGTATCTAAAACCAATATATCAACCGTCGCTACAATTCGCTACAAATATATATATATATAATATATATAATATATATATAATATATATATAATATATATATATATGTATCAAACGTGCAAAACGACCGACATGAAAACACAGCACAGCTGAAATCCAAGGACATCACTGTAAATGAAGCACTCCGGAAATTGCGCACGATTAAAATAGCAGTATTTCCTTTTTGTTCTCCCTTTTCTACTCTGGTAAGGATTAGCAATATATTGATCATCATCTTGATGTCGGTGACCACATTGATGTCGATGAACGCGGTGATCATGATGCTGGTTAAGTTCATGCTGCTCGTTATTCTCATGATGATGTCGATGATGATAATGATGATGAATCTGGTGGTGTTCATGGTTTTGATGATGACAATGCTGCTAATAATGCTGATAATGTCAATGGTGACCATGATGTTGATGACCATGTCCATCATGACGGTGTTGGTGATCATGATGGTCATGATGGTGATATTGATGATGGTGATGATGATGATGATCATGATGATGATGATGTTGTTGATGATGGTGATGATCATGATCATGACCATGATGATGTTGATGATGATTATGATGATGCTGATGACCATGTCAACCATGACGGTGTAGATGGTCATAATGGTGACGATGATGATCATGATGATCATGATCATGAACATGATGATGATGATGATGATGATGATGGTGATGATGATGATGCTGATGATGATGATTATGATGATGATGATGATCATGATGATGATGATGATGATGATGGTGATTATGATGATGTTGATGTCGAATGTTACTTTTCACATTCCCGCTCCAGCTCAAAGGTACGTGTCTCCCTCAAAAAAAATGTTTTGCCCTAGGTTTAGTATATTATATGGTTGGGATTGCATAGGTATATATATATATATGATGAAGCTCAAAGCTACCTTGCTGGCTCACTGCCTCCTTGCTAGCTCAAAGGTACCTTGCTGGCTCAGTGACACGTAGCTGGCTCAATGCTTCGTTGCTGGCTCAGCGCCTCGTAGCCGGCTCAGCGCCTCGTAGCTGCCTCAGCGCCTCGTAGCTGGCTCAATTTTTTCGACCAAAAAAAAAAGCGAAAAAAAAACACATTGAAAAAATTGAGCCAGCTACATGCCCTTGAGCCAGCTCGATGTCCCGTCATCAACCCGGCCAATACATAGTAAGTATTCGTTTTGATGCTCTCACATTCGTTCGCCAGCTCAACGTGACGTAGCTGGCTCAATGTTTTCGAGTTTTTTTTTTCGTTGAAAAAATTGAGCCAGCTCGATGCCATTGAGCTAGCTCGATGTCTCTGAGCTAGAGCGATGTGTTTGAGCTAGAGCGATGTCGCTGAGCCAGCTCGTTGCAGTTGAGCGAGCTCGCAGAAACTTCAATCCTTTAAATTGCCAGGTTCTGTCCCCACTGAATAGTTTAGTACTAGATATGGTACCTCTGAAAAAGCCCAAGGTGACTGTCAAAGACATACCCCTGATAAAATTGAGGCAGCTACATGTTTTGAGCTAGCTCGAAAAAATGGAAGATTGTGGATTGCCACTTTCAATGATGACCATGTCGACCATGACGGTGTTGATGATCATGATGATGATGATGATGATGATGATGATGATGATGCTGATGCTGCTGTTGATGATGATGATGATGGCGATGATGATGTTTATGACCATGTCGACCATGACGGTGTTGATGATCATGATGATGATGATGGTGATGATGATGATGATAATGATGATGATAATGATGATGCTGATGCTGCTGCTGATGATGATGATGATAATGATGATGATGATGATTATGATGATGATGTTGATGAAAATGTCGACCATGACGGTGTTGATGATTTTTTTTTTGATGATCATGATGATGATGATGATGATGATGATGATGATGATGATGATGATGATGATGATCATGATGATGCTGATGCTGCTGGTGATGATGATGATTATGATGATGTTGATGACCATGTCGACCATGAAGGTGTTGATGAACATGATGATAATGATGACGATGATGATGATGGTGATGATGATGATGATGATGAGGATGAATGAAAGTGCATCCCGTGCACACACGAGGCGGTTACCGTCCTGCCTGCCTTGATATATATATATATATATATAATCGTTTTTGTTTAAATTTATCTATATCAATATCATATTATAATATATATATATACATATCATGCTGGTCAATTGGATGGAGCCGCTTTTTTGTGGATACCATTCCCCTGGTCCAAAGACTTTCTGGGGCCGACCCATCCTCAAATGACAGCATTGTTACGGATTGTTGGCTGGTTGGTGGTTTCAACCGTTCTGAAAAATATGAGTTCGTCAATGGGAAAGATGACATCCCATATATGAAATGGAAAATAAAAAAATGTTTGAAACCACCAGCCAGTTGGTGATTGTTGCCTTCCATAATCAATCGGGCCATGGAACTGCGGGGAATCGTCTCGCTGCGGGGATTGCACTGGGATTTATTGTGCTAGGAAGGGCACTGGTCACAGTACCTTCTATGGTATTGGAAGCCATATGGAACCCAAGTTCCATAGAAACAAATGTTGCAAGATCTAAGTCAGTGCATGGTCTCGCAAGTACCAGGTTAAGCTTCCCACATCTCCTATATGACAAGGCGCATGTGAGCTGGTTTGCCCGCTAGTTTGCGACGTTCGCATGCGCTTGCCTGGGTCTTCCCGAGAGGTCACGGGTTGGTGAAACCAACACCCGATCCCACACTGCCACCTCTTATGCAGGGATTCTCCGGGGGGCTCCAAGACAAGGCAAAACTAAAAACCGCTTTTTTTTTGGAAATATGTATATATTGAAATATTTCAAAATATTTATATACAAATATATATTTATATTTATATAAATATATATTTATATTTATATATATATATGGTTATGGGTCAAAACCCTGGTTCCCGGATGGTACCCTAAGTCATAGCTGGTATTGCTGGATGTTTGTTCCCCTAGTCATATGGGAATTTCATGCGTAACTTGAGGCATCCCCATATTTCACGTCGTGGGAGTTGAATAGTCTAAGCTCAATTGGCCACATATATGGCCTCTTCATAACTTTTCATGTCCTGATCAATGATTGAATGGGAACCCCCTTGCTATGGATTGCTTAGGATTGGAGCAAACTGATGAGAAGATCGATTTTTTTTGGGTTGCTACATCTTTGGCCCACCGATCCCAATGGTGACTTTTTTCCGAGACGATCCGAGTGGCCCGATAAGCGGGTCTGATGGGAAGCCTCCTGGGATGGGAAGTTTAGACTGAGATTGTGGGGATTTTTTGAGATTTCCTGGTACCCAAAGGATCCATGGTGCTGGTATATATGCTAACATAAATGGGGTATATTGATGGTAAATGTTACCATATATATATAATATATAGCATACATGGATCCTATATGATCCTATGGGGTATTAGCTGAATCCTTATGGGATTTCCATGGTTGGTGACATGAAAAATAGCTATTCATGGGGTTGAACCGTGATTTACATAATGATATTTATAGTAATGGGAGTTCATGGGGTTTAGCGATCCAAGTGAAAAACGGTTCCCATAACTACTAGAATGTTGGTGCGAAATAATCATTGATGAGTTTTTAAACGATGGTTCCGAACCAGTTACTAGGAATGACCCAAACAGAACCACAGCTGGCAAAGTAATTTGATTTCTTTCATTCACCAGGGTTTATGGCAAAACCATATCTCTAGTGCGGTTTGTAAATGTTTCTAAACCAACAAACTCGGGGCAGTTGTGGTATAGCCAAATGTTCAAGTGGACCCTTCGAAGCACCTTTCCCCCCTTTTTGCCCGCCCTAAAACCCTCTCCTGGCCCCTGGGTGTTCTGGCTGGTGTTTCCTCAGCACCCAGGGAAAAAGCTGCAAATTGTGCCAACACTCCAAACTCATACAAACCCCCACATACAACCATCATCAACCATATATCCTATGAGCCTCTAAAGACTCTAAAGGGGGGCCGAATTCTTGTCCCTTCAATGTCTCTGTTGAGTAGGTTTACTCATGTGCTTCTTTTCCGCAAGTTCCCATGTTCGTCCCAAAACTTGGCAGGTTTATCTCGTCCAACTGATTCCACCGGTCTAGCTATTTTTGTTGTGCCCATGATCCTGGGAGATCAGTTGGTAAACTAAGTTGCTTGCATTTGCAAACCTGGTTACTGGTTTGGTCAAATAAGAATATATAAGAATCAATCAACCACAATACAGACCGGCTATTTGACATGGGGACAAAAAACCAAGACATAGTGAGAGAATGATCAAACACCCACTTCATCACTGATGAGACTAGTACGGAACTTCCGATGGTTTAAGGATCTGCGCAACATACGAAATAGTGAAATTGTATTTCCGTGGCTCTTGATGGGTTGCTGGGTTCCTACCACACTTGTTTTCCGGAAGGCGGGGGCAAATCCGCCAAATCATCATGGTGCTTTGCATGCATACATTTACCCCACCCAAAAAAAATACATTCATGGAGGTAATATGTTTTTTTAAATATTGATTAATTAATGTGAATTTATCATTCTATTATGACGAGGCATGATTCTCTGCACATCTCGCAGCGTGAAATAGCCATAAATAGCCTCTGTTACTCCAGTACACGGCTTGCTTATAAGGATTCATCGAGCGGATTCTGATAATCCCCAAGACCTATATAAAGAGATGTAAAGAGTGTATTGCTGTAACCTCAGAATCATGAACCAAGCAGGGGTGCCATGCAGCCACTGTCCCCCGTTGTCCCCCCAGGGCCCGGGGCCCGGCTCCGAGGCACGTCGAAGCGTTCTTCCTTCACCTCTTCCTGCCGCGGTGGCGGCACCAGAGGTGGTGGCGCTTTGTGCTCTTCGAAGCAGAACTCGCGACTCTCCAGGGTCACGCTGGAGTAGGTCTTCCTCAAGGCGGGTGATCCTCATCTTATGGACAAATCATACAAAGGGTTCAGGGCGGATTGAAATGTTGAGCGCATAGGTATAGATCCCATACGTGGATAGCAAAGGACAACCGTTACCGCAGGGGGAACAGGATGCACTAGTGCTGGAAGTGGCCGTGTTACCTACAAAATCTACAGATTCCCTTTAATAGATTGGTTTAACAGTTTCCCTTTTCACAACACAGTTCTACAAATGCCAGCATTATTTGATGTCACCATGTCCTCCATTTGCTAACTGATTGAAACTAGCAGCAACACATCCAACACGCGGTTTCACTTCTAGTATCCAGCCTTGAAGGTGCTTCCGAAGGGCCACTCAATCTGATAACTTCCGATTTCTTGATGGCTGAAA
The DNA here is from genome assembly GCA_947184155.2 of Cladocopium goreaui. Lineage (NCBI taxonomy): Eukaryota > Dinophyceae > Suessiales > Symbiodiniaceae > Cladocopium > Cladocopium goreaui. The sequence goes on along the minus strand of CAMXCT020004112.1, from coordinate 540,719 downwards.
TCCATTTGAAAAAATACCAAAATTGTCAATTGGGATCATCATCCTAGGGTTTTCACATAAAACATCGCTGAAACCACCAACTAGTATCAAGCAGTTAACAGTCAATTACCTGCAACAAAAGACAATAATTACCAAAATTGAAGAATAGATTTATTATATATATATATATATGAGTCCGGACTCCGGATCCCTGGCCCCCCCCCCAATGGTATGGTCCCCCAAGCTCACGCTCTCGGGAACACAGGACACGGGACCATACATACATACATGCATGCATGCATGCATGCATGCATCCATGCATCCATGCATCCATCCATCCATCCATCCATACATACAAACACACACACAGACAGACATACAAACCTATCTACCTACCTACCTACATACCTACATACCTACATACCTACGTACCTACGTACCTACATAATCCTACGTACCTACATACACACGCACATACATACATACATGCCTACCTACCTACCTACCTACCTACATACATACATACAGACATACATACATACATACATACCAACATACCAACATACCAACATACCACCACCACAGGCCACAGGGGGGGGGGAACATGGGGGGGGGGGGGGGGGGGGAGCTTGGGAGTCCTGGGTCATATGTATATAAATACCCTCCAGTAGACTAGCAGTTCACTATGGAAAATCAGCTCTTTAGTAGGTAACTCCACTACGTATAAATGGGCCAACACATTACTATAGCTGCTAGTTCACTGGAGGCTCGATGCGAGCTGTTGCCTTGGACTCATCCATGCCACAAAGTGCCTGATATTTCACTAATCTCCATCACCATCGAGTCGTTCCCATGCGCCGCAAGGCCCTCCGGTAAACTAACATAAACTAACATAGCTATATTAGCTATGAAAAAAATGGTCCATTCATAAAACTCCATGATGTACATCAAGAAACATTTATATAGATACATTAATTGTTTTCCATATTTTTTCCATAGCTTTTTGTATGTTTATTACCCAAGGACCCAAGGGGTTTTACACCCACACGTAGCTGGTGGATGGCCCAAGGGTCGTGAGCAATCCTTGGCCCTTCAGCGACTTCGCCTGGCGAGAAAAACATCTGGGAAATCGATCTGATTGGTGCAACAAATTCATGGGGAAAACGTGTTTTTTTAAATGAGATATCAATCAAAAATTCAACTCTTGAATAATCATGAAACGTGTATATATATATATATAATCATGAGTCGCAAAAGTGGATGGTAACATCCAATAATTTGTTTTAGTTGAACATGTTTGAGTCCAAGAAAAGTCATGAACCATTTTGCGAAGCAATGAAGTAACCTCATCCAGGAATCTGTTGGGCCGAAACCCCGCCATGACTGGCCATGATATCCCCCCCGGAATGTGCACCCCCATCAATCTTCGGCTCGAACTATTACAGCACAATCCTGTCATAAATCCAAAAAAATATTAAAAACAATCCTTTGTTCTCAGTTTTTGTTGCTTGCTTTCATGATCTATAGTACATGTCTTTGCCACAAAAAAAAACTCACAATTATCGGCACTAACCCAACATCTTTGACAAAACAAAAGGCCGTGCCGTGCTGTGCCCCGTGCTGTGCCCAGCATCGTGCCTGGGCCTGAGGCTTCAAACCTTCGACAATCTCATCAAAATGAAGGGATTGCTTCACAAACTCGGCCTCCGTTCCCGACGGCAATGGATGGTTGTTGTCCACTTGGGATTGGGGATGATAACCCCTCCAGTTCGTTGAGTTGTGCGACGAAGTCCAGCTGGGTGCTTGTTACAACCAGGAAAAGACGAAAAGACTCATAGGGATCTAGGCTGGTGTTGATGTCGGATGGGGATGTATACGGGGTATGTTCTGGATAACAAGGCTATTCACACTTTCACCAGTGGCACCATCACCCCGACGTTCCATCACTGTTCTTCCGCCTCAATGAAGTTCCGCAACTTCTGTAGCCCATCGCTCAAACGATCGACCTCACCTGAAAACAACTCACAATTTGGTGACCTGGGCCCAAATCTTATCCCATACTGTATCTTCCTATTTGATATCAAGATATAAAGGAGTTTATTTCCCGAAATCCATTCCGACTAATGGCCTTATCTTGGATTGGAAAGAAGAACCCCTCGTGTGTCGCTGTGACCTTTGCAGCTTCTCTCTTTGTTGATAAGCTATTTGAAGATTTGCAGAGACATGCCTAACACACACATCAATAATTAGTTTGAATATCTATATCTATATCTATATCCAGTCTATATCTATCTATCTATCTATCTATCTATGTTTGAATACATTTGAAATATATGACCAGATATTTCAAAATATTTCTATCCAGGAATCCACACACACACACACTGCATCCCAATGATCTACAGTAAAAGGCCTTCTTCGTCGAGCTGTATCCTTCCCGCCATCGCCACGCACGGGGCGGTGGATCGCCGGTCGGAACGCCGCGCGAGGCTCGCGCCCGTGAACCAGGAGAAACTCGGCGGAGGAACATGTTCACCGTAAAAGCGTAAAACACAAAGAATATCATTTAAATCAATGAAACATATTGAAACTAAAAACAATTACTTGGAGTGCTAAGGTAGAGTAATTTCCATGTTGATAGTTGGTTTGTTCTCTGGTTATCAAGACTGACAACCAACAAAATGGAAGAACATATGCAATATATCGCATCACCTATAAGCAAGCACGTGTAATCAACGGGATGAACACCTGCTGCAGAAATTGCTCATAGCAAGAAAATGCAGAACAATGTGCGCATCGTCAGCCAAAATATGCCCACCAAAGAGGCAATGCCACAATCGAAACACCCAAGTCAAGCCCCAATAGTGATACTGATGCGGCATGTTATTCCAGAAATTCAACTCATTCCCCTTCATGTTTTGCTTGCCAATAAAATCAATATAATCTTGTCGCAGGAAACCTATGCATTTTCCAACGGCAGGGTCGACCCAACAATAACCCACCCCTGATTTTAACCTTCCAACTCCAAAAATTGGGGGTGTCCATTTCTGTTTTCACCACATAGGGCTAGAAGCTAGGTCCACCTGGAAAAAATCATGAATAAATGGTGGGTTTTCCAGCAAACCATGTTTGATTACTGGAGGGTAAGTAAGAACACCACAAAAAAAAACATGCAAAAAATCCCAGCAAAATCCCAGCCCCCAACGACCTCCGTCTGGCACTTGGGACAGGTATTGGGCCGGGGTGCTTCTGCCATGGCCGCTGTGACACAGCGATGACCTACGGAAACCCATGGCATCAGGGCATCCTGCGGTAAAACCACTAGTGACATATGGGTTTATATGATAATAATGTGGGTATCATGCTAATATGTACATCATGGTAATGGTTATATATCATGTGATTAACATATCATGGTTTATATATATATAGTCATATAGTGGGATAATAATGACAATAGTGGGATGATAACAAAAAATGGAGAGTATCCAATGATTATAAACATATTCTGGTTGGTGGTATACCTACCCCTCTGAAAAATATGAGTTCGTCAATGGGAAGGATGACATCCCATATATGAAATGGAAAATAAAAGCCATGTTCCAAGGCACCAACCAGTTATAAACATATTTAATAGAGGACAGTAGTGATAGTGTTAACACGTGTTAACGGGATGGGTGACTGGGATGGTTTACGAAAAAAAACCGGTTGTTGTTCAACAACTAAAATGGGCTTGCTAAACAAAATATGGGACACAATACAGTCATGAGCTTATATACAGTATATTTATATCGCTCCAAAAAGAAAGAACATGATTTAACATCGCGAATTTAGCTTCGGATTCTGTTTTTGTTCCACCTATGGCCAAGGATTACTGATCCCGGCCGGGTGCTGATCCACCATCGTCCTGTGATGAACTACATGCCGCCACTCTGATGATATTTTACCATATTTTTTACCATGAAAAACTTGGAAAACACAGTTCTTCATTGCCACCTTATTTTAAACTTGCCATATCTTGCCATATAGTACCACAGGGGAAACAAATGCCACATAGTGAAACAAATCCAGAGGGCCAACCAAACATCTAACATATATTCCCTATAGATTTGCCGAAAAATGAAGAAATGAAACATCACCGACTCAGTACAACCAGGTCCTAATTGACTGACCATGACTGACCGAAAGGAAACGGACATTACTGCAATGTGGCTAGGACATTCTGATTGTAGCTCCTTTGCTCCCAAATTTCTGTAGGGAAAATTTGGTTCCCCACAGCGAATCGGATCATTTATGGGCAACCCAAATTTGAAGCTACCATGACTGGGGATGGTTGACATCCCATAAGCAAATCCCATAAATGGTGATTCCAATCTGCCAGATACCCTGCAAAAAATAAATTCTGAGCTGGTGAACGTAGATAGATAATCCCATTGATAACCCCATTGATACCAAAAGACGTCTAAGACTTGAACTACTGAGATAAGAATGATCCAGTAGGATTACTGTTAGTGTATATGGTGGTATACCTTGCCCTCTGAAAAATGATGGAGTTCGTCAGTTGGGATTATGACATTCCCAACTGAATGGAAAATCATAAAATTCCATGGTTCCAAACCACCAATCAGTTTTTTCATTGGGATATAACCTTTGGTTTAATATGATAACGTTTCTTTAAATTGGATACCCTCTGGTAAACTAACATAGCTATTGAAAATGGCCATTTATAGTGGATTTTCCCATTAAAAATGATGATTTTCCATAGTTATGTTAGTTTACCAGAGGGTACCCCTGGATACACCATTGATTTCTCTTAAAGATGAGAAGTCTGTATATCCAGGTGCCCCAGGTGCCCCAGCAGAAGTTGCTTCCGCAGCACACGGCCAGAACCGCCTCAGGAACTGACATGAAGAGATCCACGAAAAATATGCTTCACAATAAGAAAATAGTGGTTATCTGTATCTTTTTTGGTTGGGTACAATTGGATTCTTAACTGTGGTAATTGACATTCAATAGGAAAACAGGATGGTGAAACAATGGGTTCAAGTTCAACCCTCAACCCCCTAGTAATAAAAATAGATTGCCACCTGGATGTTTTTATTAGGGTCCCATCTCACAAGTTTCATTTTTATTAAGGTTTTCATTGGAATATTAGGGGAAAGCGTCCAGATCCAGTTTTTGGCAATATTTTACATAGATTTAAATAAGGGATTTAATCAAATTTGACATCGATGTTTTTTTAACTATTACAGTATTATTAAGGTTTCCATTGGAATATTATGGAGAAAGCGTCGAAATCAAGTTTTTGGCAGTACCTTATTTAAAAGAATAATAAGGGATTTAATCAAATTTTCAAATCGAGTTTGTTATTTCTATTATCAGGGTTTTCATTGGAATATTAGGGGCGCCCTAATACAAAACACAAAATACACCCTAATTTAAAAAAATAGATCACCGTGTCTTTTTAGTAATAGGGAGAGAGGATTCATGGTTAATAATGGTTACAATAATGGTTAATTGTTAATTAATGGTTAATAGTGGTCAATAATGAACTCACAAACATGAAATAAAAACATTTTTGGAGAGTTTCCCTCACTGGCCAGAATTCGAGTGACATCACAGTGATGTCGGTGTAATCTAAAACCACTAGCCAGTTCATATGCTTAGATTCCCATCATTCCCTCTCATTCCCTTCTTTTTTGGTGCGCTTAGGTCCTACTTACCCTCGGCTTGCTGGAAAATCTCCCATTTATACGAAGGTTTTTCCCAGCTACAAACCTCCATTTGTAGAGGAATCAACTTGCTATGTTTGATTACTTACTCCCTATATTTCTGTGTGATTTTGCTAAGATCCTATTTCGACCACCATAAAATTGCTGGTTCTTCAGTCAATGGGGACCTTCCCGAAACTTTGCGAACTCGAGCCAGCCTCGTCCAGGTAATCTTCACAGAGTGGGCACTTCAAAGCTTCCTACGCCGGGGGATCCAGAAAGGACGGATTCCTGGTGTGATTTCTGGCAAGAAAAAATAGAACACTAGGACTGGGAACAGGATATGATACATCATGATATATGGGAATATATCGCGGGATATGGGATATGAGATGTGAGGTACGAAATGTGATGTGATGTAATGTGATGTAATATATCTCCCAAGACCCTTCTGACACTTGTGACATTCGTAAAACAACTTTCAGGAAATAAACAGGAGTCGGCCTCATTGGAGAGTCAAACTTAGCTACGGAGTAGCATCCACATTTCCGCGAATTTCCCTGGGGAACATGTCCGTGCTTCAAACTCTGAAATGGCCAGCTTTTACCCCCAGCAATGAGTAGCATGGCAACATGCTTTTCAGGTGCTACTTAAAATCAATGGACTGAGCTAGCAGTTATAATATATATATATATATATATTATATAATATAATAATTTTAAGATAAACAGGAGAGTTCAACAACAGGCTCTCCTCCTTCAAATACTGTTTCTTTCCATGTTTGTTCCAATTTAAAAACATAACCCAATTCTGGGACAAAAATCCATTGAACCACTCTAAGTATATATATATATAGAATTATATAGACATGAATAATTCTATCCCAGTTCGGAACAGGATACATTGTCATTGACCACATGAGTGGCAGCTCTTATCCGCGACGGTCCGGAACTGGAGCAGGAGTATCATACCTCAGCAACCACAAAATGTCAGGCAGGGGTTGTGGTGACAGATTGTAGGTTTTGAGGATGTATAGGTGGCAGTGGGCTCCAAAAAAATGCGCTTGACGATGTGGAACATCATTGACATCATGTGTCACTGCAAACCATCCAAAGAAAACGAAGGCGGGTCCCACCAAAATTACCATACGATGTTGCTTTATTTTATCGGATTGCCGATGGGCGCAAGGACAGTGGAATACTTTTGGCATACCATCCAGCTGTGCGTGCAGTGGAAACATGGTCTACCATGTTCTGTGATACCCTGTTGTTGTTGTTGTTGTTGTTGTTGCTAGTGGCGGTGGCAGTGGCGGCGGTGGTGTGTATGTTTTTTCATGTTTTTTCCCTCTAAGTTGATTTGTTTTATAAACCAGTGTGCTATCAGTCTAATATATCCCCAACGATCCCCAAAGTGGGTCTGTCTGAAAATACGGTACCCCTAAATCCATTGGTTGATCTGGTTGATCAGCCTTTTCCCTCTGAACGTCTCCATTTCTGTGGCCGGTTTCGGATGGGGGTGGTACCAATTCTAACACAAATGTATATATATATATATCACCTTTTTTGGGTGGCCATCGATTCTCAGTCAACCAGCGTTAATCCAGGGTTAACGTTATTGCAGTTATGCATCCAGTGGGCAATCTCCGGAGAAAAATCACATCAGCAACCCTTGGGAAACCACACATGTGTCTCCATGTATGGCCATGTACATCCAAATTCCTAATCGACATGAGTTGTAATGAATGTCTGAAACTGGTATTTAGCCACATACCCTCTGGTAAACGTTAACATAACTATGGAAAATCACAATTTTGAATGGGAAAATCAAATCCACTATAAATGGTCATTTTCAATAGCATTCAATAGCTTTTTGTATGCTTACCAGAGGGTATCTGAAATCACCAGCCTGCCACGCACCAATAAAGACCAATGGCTCAGCTGGCTGCTCAGCATCTGTAGCTGCAGGGTTGTCGTCAGGTTTCTTGATCTCAGTGCAGGTTAATGTGCTATTCCATTCAGGTGATGTTTGTAACCTGGCTGACATTTACGATACATGGATGCTTGGTTTAAGCAGGAAACATCCAAATCGGGCCCAGTCAGTCATGGTGGATTTGTGCGGATTGCATCAACAAAAAACCGGACACAACTGAACACACATTAATGTCTACACACACACACATATATATATATATATATACATATTGTAATGTGCATCATACGCATATAATTGATATATATATAATATACATATATATATACATATTATATATATAATTATATATATACATATATATATATATATATATGAACAACTTGGGGGGCCCTTCTAAAATGACGTTTTCAGTGACAAGTTGTGCGCCACTCTCCTGAGCCTGGTACGACACCACCAGGTGGCAGTTCCCAGGCGGTTTCATCCGTGGCTTCGTTGTGGTAGTAGGTGTCACCTCGCTAGGGGAAACCTGGGGTGTTCACCAAACTGGGATTGGGATGACTGCCTGGCACTGAAAAAAATGAGCCCCGGGGGCAAAATGGGGCAAAACTTTGCGTTTTGGGAAACTCAGATGCTTCCGTGCTCGAAAGGCACTTTCACCCAACAAACCGCCAGGTGACCACCATGTTCTCTAACACTACCACAAGCATGCTTTGGGAACATCAGCCTCGTATGTGGCCCCTGATGCCCCTGCAGGTGGCAGGCCTTCTTCAGTTTGAACTTCAGTCCAATAGGTCCTTAGCTGGCCCGATGTAACAAGACTTGGCACCAAAGACACCAACCTAATCCAATCTACATGCATGCGCAACACTGATGAAACACAGCATCTGAACACGCAGCAGGCGCAACTTGCGACGCTCAGCCCCCAACGTTGGCGCCATTGCTTCCTTGGCCGCCTCACTAGCTGGCTGCTCTGCCGCAGCAGGGGTCTCTGTGGTCGCTTCTGCCGCTGGCCCAGCCGCAGCCGCAGCCGCAGCCGCGGCCTTGGCGGTGGCAGCCGCCTTGGCGGCAGCTGCCGCCGCAGGGCCGAGGCTGGAGCCTGGGGCTGGTGGCCCTGGCACTTTGGCTCTGGGGCCCAAGGATTTGGAAAGGCCTTGCGTCTCTTGGAGACTCGCTGCGGCGTCTTCCTTGAGCTTTTGGAGCCGCTCCAGGGCTGCAGGGGCTTTGGGCATGGGTGGCCTTGGCTGTGGGGCAGGCATGTTAATGAGAAAAGGTGATAAAACTGAAATACCAACTCAACAAAGATCCCATAGCGAAAACAGTTCTTGCATCACTTACTTCTGGATCTTAGCAAAGGTCGAACTTGTTTGCCTGCAAACTACTGGGGTGTCTGTAGAACTTGTTGAAAATTGAAACTATGTCATACTGTGTGTGGCCAAGACAGTTTGTGGCTGGTACATTTCTAGGCAGTTTCTACTCCTATGACCCATGTGACGCTCTGAACGATCCAGGTTCCGTGCGGGGCTTTGGATTTGGGCATCGCCAGTCCAGGCCTGAAAGGAACGATGAAGATGAGCAGCTGCGTGACTGGTTCGGAAACAGTTATATATCCCATGGTACGGCAATATAAACTAAGTTTTTGACGGTTGAAATCTGAACAGTTTCAATGGACGACGCGTTCTTTGATCAACGCTTCCTAATCTTCTGTTTTGGTCATGCCTTTTTTTTGCGAGATTAAGTCGTTCTCACATGTGTCAGTTTTACTAATGTGTGCGTTGTTTTTTTTCCCGGGAATGCCCCCCAAAGAAACAAAACCATGTGTCTCCAGGATGTCATATATCATATATATATATATATCTATCTATCTATCTATATACATATATATATATATATCAACTCGCAACAGGATAGAAAAGCAACATCCCAGTGGCAACAAAAAATGCCAAATTTCTCGTAGTCAAACGGTGGTTTCATGGGAAATCTCCCTGATTTTCCAAAAGCTCCAGGGCTTGGGGATTTCCAAAGAGGGTAACTGGGCCAGCGGACTCCCGCCACAGTCCACCTTGAGGCTTCGGAGGCGCCTCGTGGAGTTTCTGGGGCAGCCCACCACTTTTACATGCAAATGTCGCTTTTTGGATGTTTTTTGAGGTCAAATATGCTGCAATGATACATGCACACACAAACGCACATACACATCATATATATATATATATGTACATATATAAATAAAGGTAAGATGTTTGGATATGGATTTGAAAATCCAGTCGTGCAGCAGCAGCTTGATGACTCATGGCCCAGGATCTTGCCAGGACATGTCAAAACCACGAGCTGTTGGTGTAGGGGGTGGGATTTACAGAATATAGCCAGCTTCGTGACAAAACAAAAATAGATAGATGGATAGGATAGGATAGGCTAGGATAGGATAGGATAGGACAAAAAATAGATAGATTAGATAGATAGATTAGATAGATAGATAAGATATATAAGAGATACATACAAATATATATATATATAGGTCGATAGATGGCTAGATAGATAGATAGGTAGATAGGTAGATAGGTAGATAGGACGATAGGTAGATAGGTAGATAGATAGATAGGTGATAGATAGGTAGATAGATAGATAGATAGATAATGGTAGATAGACAGATAGATAGATAGGTAGATAGATAGATAGATAGATAGATACGTACACAAATAGATAGGTAGATATATGGATAGGTAAAAAGATAGACGTATAGATTGATGGATAGATAGATAGATAGATAAGATTAGATAAGATAAGATAAGATAAGATTAGATTAGATATGGTAACCGGCAGAATTATGGGAAAAAACAACGTTCAACTTAGACAGGCGGCGCCTGCGTCCGATTTTTCCATAATTGGATTTTTCCCCATAAGGTTTCAAAATATCCCGGAAGTGATCCGAACCTCTTTTTTTTTTCCATAATTCTTGGAGGTGGCCATTATTTCCATAATTGATTTTTCCTGTGAAATCAGGGGGCTAGGGCAGATTGACCGGTTTTTCCATAATTATTTTTCCATAATTATTGTTTCCATAATTATTTTTTCCATGATTAATGTTTGGGGCTCCACCTGTTGGACATGTCATGGATTCACAATTCAAACCCGTTTTTTTTTTGGGGGTTATGGAAATATGTATGCAAATGCAAGTATGCAGTATCAACCCAATTGGTGGCTTGGCAAAAGGAAACATCCAGATATTATGTATATCAATGGCAGGCTTTAGGGGCATATACCAGATCTTTAGACACATATTTTCTATAATTCAATATTCCCCCTTAAAATGCATTCAAATTGCGAACATCACATGATATTATGTATATCAATGGAAGACTTAGGGGCATATACCGGATCTTTAGACACATATTTTCTATAATTCAATATTTCCCCTTAAAATGCATTCAAATTGCGAATCGATGGACATACAGTCACCAACAGAATTATGGAAAAAAATAATTATGGAAACAATAATTATGGAAAAAAAAAAGGTTCGTAACTTTTCTATCATAGACAGGCGGCGCCTGTAAATTGAAACGTTTTTTTTTCCATAATTCTGTCGGGTGCTGTAGACAGATAGAAAGACAGATAGATAGATAGTTAGATAGATAGGCAGATAAAAGGATAGGTAGATAGAAAGATTAGGTAGATAGATATGTAGATAGATAGGTAGGTAGATACATAGATAGGTAGATAGATAGGTAGATAGATAGATAGATAGGTAGATGGATAAATAGGTAGATAGATATATAGATAAAACAGATAGATAGATGAAATTAGATACGATAAGATGAGATACTATAAGATAATAAAAGATAATATAAGATAATAAAGATAAGATTAGACAAGATTAGATAGATAGATCGATAGGTTGATAGATAGAAAAATAGATACACAGATAGATAAATACAATAAGATAAGATAAGATAAGATAAAATACGATTAGATAGATAGATAGATAGATAGATAGGTAGATAGATCGATAGATCGATAGATCGATAGATAGATTAGGTTAGATTAGATTAGGTTAGAATAGATTAGATATTAGATATTAGATATTAGATAGTAGATATTAGATATTAGGTTAGATTAGATTAGATTAGATAGATAGACAGACAGACAAATAGATAGATAGGTAGATAGATAGATATGAGACCATGGGGGTTGCTGGTAAGGCCTTGTTTCACAAATATCGACATGGCTTCCGCCATGCAAGACATCAGCTCAACGCCCACAGCACTTGGGACTTTTTTCTCTGAGAGCGAGCCATCTCTTCAGCCGGTCTTTTTGGTCTCCGCGACGTGGAGCGAATGGTGAATGGTGGGTGGATGGTTCGGGTATGTTCGGGTCTGGTGAAGCCCATGGGGTGAAAAAAACGGGCGTTGTTTCAGGCATGTAAGGAGCATAACAATTCGTAAACATGAAATTTGCTGGCAAAACACAGATGTAATAACTGGTTGGTGGTTTTAACCATCTTGATAAATATGAAAGTCAATGGGAAGGATTACGTATCCCATATATTTTGGAAAAATCAAAATGTTCCAAACCACCAACCACATAAGCACCTATACTCATTATCCTCTATAGACTCTATGGTGCCCTCTGCGTAACTCACAAACTTTTACCGCATCAAACCGTTTCAATTTAGGCGCTGGTTCCATCTCTGCTTCCAACCCTGCGGGGATGTAAATTAAAAACCCCAAAACCCATACATTTTGAACAATAGATATTGATAGTAATTCAGAAAGGGATTCCCAAGCATGATGCGAGCCTAAGGGAAGGATTCCCCTTACCACCCAGACCAACCATCATCTACCCGAGGGGCCACCGTTGGCACTGGAGCTGCAGTTGTGGCCATGGCTATTTGTTCTAACTGGATATAAATGGGATTTTACATTCTATAAATGGGGTTATAACTTATAACTGGTGACAGAACTGTGTCATAAATATAGCTATCATGCTATCCCCCTTTGCCCAACCACTGGCGTTGGCCACCTCGTCCTTGGTCGTTTGTACCTTTCCATGCGGCAGAAGGTAGGAACCGCTCTGGCTCGCACCAGTCTTGTCTGCTTTGCCTGTCGGCTGTCGCAAATTGCTTCCAGGGACTATCTGAGGCAAACATTTGGGGATGGGTCAAAGCCTAGTATATAAACATCATTAAGCAGCTATCTTTGCGTACCTCGGGACCCAAGGTTTTGACTCATAGCCATTTCAACATAATGCGTGTTTCTGTTTCAGCACACATTTCCAATCTATATCCATTGAGGTGGATTAGTTTTGAAGTATCTCACACAGGATACACAGGAATGAAAGAAACGGGCAGCTGCTCATGATGTTGGCTCTGCTTGTTCATTGCTACAAGTTGGTTTCTCTGAAATGGTTTTTAAAAAAATACAGGTACCCCTAAATGATTTATGGTCACCGACAGAATTGTGGAAAAAAGGTTCGACATGGGCAAGCAAACAACTGCGGCGCGCCGGGGCCGTATTTTTCCATAATTCTTTTTTACTGATAAAAATGCACACCTCAAAAATCGGTAATACCTTGTATACCGAACCTTTTTGGAAGGGGCGTGACGTGCTGCAGTTAAATTTCCATATATATTTTTTCCATGTGAGGGTGTTTCTTGGCATATGACCATTTCCATAATTATTTGTTTCCTGAAAGGGGTGACAACTTTTCTATTGACATGTTTCCATAATTCTTTTGGCCATGGCTACAGTGCATGATTATGGCTACAGTAGCATTGGATTAGAGGCTTTTGTAGACATTTGTATACATTTGTTTCATCCTTTTTTTTGAAGGATCAAGATCCAAAAACTGAATCTAGATTTAGTCCCAAGATCATGCAAATACGCTGTAAAGCAACTGGTTTGGAGGATCAGGGTCCGAAAGCTGAATCTAGATTTAGTCCCAAGATCATGCAAATAAACTGTAAACAAGGCGGTTTAGAGATGTTTGGAGGATCAGGATCCCAAAACTGAATCTGGATTTAGTCCCAAAATCATGCAAATTTGCTGTAAACCAGGTGGTTTGGAGGATAAGGGTCCCAAAACTGAATCTGGATTTAGTCCCAAAATCATGCAAATACGCTGTAAAGCAGGTGGTTTGGAGGATAAGGGTCCCAAAACTGAATCTGGATGTTGTCCCAAAATCATGCAAAAACATTAAAAAATTAGGTAGTTTGGAGGATCAGGATCCGAAAAGTAAGATTTCCAAAATTAAGTTTGCATCGTGGATTAGGGGCTTTTGTAGACATTTGTATACATTTGTTTCATCTTTTTTTTGGAAGGATCAAGATCCGAAAACTGAATCTAGATTTAGTCCCAAGATCATGCAAATACGCTGCAAAGCAAATGGTTTGGAGGATCAGGGTCCGAAAGCTGAATCTAGATTTAGTCCCAAGATCATGCAAACAAACTGTAAACAAGGTGGTTTAGAGATGTTTGGAGGATCAGGATCCCAAAACTGAATCTGGATTTAGTCCCAAAATCATGCAAATTTGCTGTAAGCCAGGTGGTTTGGAGGATAAGGGTCCCAAAACTGAATCTGGATTTAGTCCCAAAATCATGCAAATACGCTGTAAAGCAGGTAGTTTGGAGGACCAGGATCCGATAAGTAAGATTTCCAAAATTAATTTTGCATCGTGGATTAAAGGCTTTTGTAGACATTTGTCTCACTTGTTTTTTCTTTTTTAGAGGATCAGGATCTGAAAATTGCTATTTCCATTTTTTTTTTTTGAAAGTCCGTAATGTCGCTAATCTTTTGTCTTGGTTTCGGTCCCCAACCTTTTCCGCTAACTGCGGCGCGCGAACCTTTTTTCATTTCCAAAATTCTGTCGGTGACTGTATAATGATTTAGGTCCTTACACTTGATCACAATTGTCCTTCCATTAATCCTGCAATGAATCACAAGTGGGGGTTCGCCAATTTTCAGACAGCAATTTTATGTTAAGGTACATCACTCCAGCAAGTTCACTGGGCCATGAAGTGATTGACAGCTGAAAACAAATCTTGTTTCGCGAATAGAGAGTTAGGTCCCCAGAATAAGATCCGAATTTTGAGAATCACGTGTGTATAACTTACTGTATTTTTGTTCCATCACTCCTTTAGGGACCCTAATTAAAAAAGAGGGCGGCACCCCGTGGGGGAGTGAATTTTCATTAAAAATGATGATAAAACACTGTAATGTAAATACCGATGTTTTATGCATTTGGAGGGTCTAAAACCCTAGTAAAAATTGAATCTTGCCACAAGAGTCTGTAAATGCCAGTGATTTATGACAGCATATGAGAGCCTTTGGAGGTGAACTCTATTTTTTGCTCTAAAATAACGGTTTTAAGCCCACTTTGGTCACAAAACACTGTAAATACCAGCATTTTTGACCATTTTCAGAGCAAAAATCACTCCCCCATGAGGGGCCGTTCTGTTAAAAAAGACTAGACTAAATCACCATCATAATGATTGGGATGACTTTCCATCATTTTAGGGACCCCGTCACAGTGCCCTAAAGGCATACTTGACAGTCAATCGCCATCATAATCACCGCCATCAGAATATATCATAATTTTGTATGGATGATTTTGCCTTGAGGGTCTCTATTCGGAACAGGAAAAGGGTTTTCTTGCCGCAATTGAAACAACTCCATTCTCCCAATAGGACCCAAAACTCATGGCACCAAACAAATCTGCTTCGTTTTTGCGCCAGGTGCTACCCCAATTCAACAAAGCCATTGGGCCATTTTAGTATTGAAACCTATAGTTTTTTATGTTTGTTTTGGGGATTTCCCATTTTAAGGAAAAAACAAATGTGTATACTAATCATGTATATATATATATATGTGTGTGTGTGTATGCGTTATTAACCATTATTAACAATGGATAACTCTGATTCAGTTCTGAGAAGTTGGCATCCAACAAGTTCCATGTTCGCCTTTTCCAGCACGAACGCCAAAGACCTCCGCACCCAGGGAATTCCAACGAAACCTTGGCGTGGCTCCGGATGAGTTCTCTGTTGATCCTTGGGATGGTGATGGATTGTCTGTGGCTCGATTCATGGGATGATCATGGGATAATGATGCGATAATATTTGGCACAATCCGGATTGTATGTGACACATATTCTACTTCATTGGAATGGGGTAAGACATACTCGTTTTTATGCATATCAACTATCTTTGCATATAATCATATATGCTTGAGGAGAATGAAGGCTCAAGATGGGGCCTCCATCCCGGAGAGATTCCACACTCGGCCATCCTGACATCATAGAATTCAAACTGCAGAATGATGGCCGATAAATTCCAAGTACGACTGGGAGCAAAATAGAGATAGATTGCAAACAACTAGAATAAACAAACAAGTAGCACGATAGACTTATTGGAAGATAGATGGGTATATGATGAACAACTAAATGCCCTCTGGTAATCAAACATGGTAGTGCAAGATTCCCAATGTTTCCATGAAAACATCCATGTCTGGGGGATTTCCCAATGTCATGTTTGATGTCATCACGGGGTACACACTGCTACATAAACTGCTGCGTCTTGTCCAACCGTCCATACTTTGAAGATCTTTGAGGATGGTCTTCCCGCACTGGCCCCTAGCAAATGTTCGAAATGGATTTGTATAATCCTGCAGTTTGAAACTAGGTTAGCTGACATCCCGACAGTATATCCAATAACGGACTACAATGTGTTTAAAGCAATAGTAAGCAACTCTCAATTTTACCAATTTTACCATTTTTTTGGTATAGACCGTATAAAGTATAAACCATCATTCCATTGCTGGCTTATGACATTGCTTCGCATTAAGTAATGAAAAATGACTAAGTCAGTCTCCGGCAGCTTCTGATTCTGCGACTTGGCCGATTCGAACTCGTTCCGCTCGTTCACCCACCTGGACATTTCGGAAAGCACAATCGCCCAAGGAACCCCATGTGTTTGTCCCATGGAAAGAACATATGGACCATATGGAACATGTTTTATCATCTGGACATGGGAACAACACATGGAAGTTCCCTCCTGGTAAATTGACATAGACCCTGAAAATCACTAATGTTTAATGGAAAATAGTCTTCCAACCCTTAACTGTTGGAAATCATGGAATCATCCAAGACCGTCCCCGGAAGGTCAGAGGGGTTCCATCGCTAATCCAACCCGATTGAAAACCCCTGCAGTTATTTAACCTAGCTATAGAAAATCACATTTTTCCTGGGTAAATATAGAGAAATCATCCATACACAGACCACTTTCCATAGCTATAGTTAAATAACAAGAAGGTAGATGATGTTCATTGATTTTCCTCTCCGAAATCATGACTTCAACTGATTTCACAACCGCGCCTGCCAAAGAAACCAATGGCCCAAGTGCCCCTCAAGGTATCCTTTCCCAGGTAGGGGGTACAGAGATCCACCAGGAAATCCAAGACATACCTGGTGGGCTCCCGCGGGAGGCTCATCAAGCTATGAATGGAGATTTTTAGTACAAAGTTTGTTGGGACAATCAATTGTGCTAGTTGATGTTCACATGATTTCCCGGTTGAAGAAGAGAAAATCAACAAACAATGGAATACACAAAGATGTTGCTGGCATATGCCCACAAAACAAAAGTCTATACAGTAACACTTCCTATCACCCAGCCTAAAATTCAATACCCGCAGGGATACCTGGGTCTCGCGGTTGAGGGGAAACGGGTGGATTTTAACATCACTATGGTGCAGGGACTATATAGTAGAGACAAACTGCAATAGCGATGTTGTAACCCCAAGATTACCACAAATGGCTACACCCTTGGCCTTGTGGCAATACAAATGATCCGAACGATTACCATCACCAACTTGGGTTCCTACACAAATTATTGCAGTATTACCAGTGGCCTCTGCATATTATATAGCAAGATATAGCAAGATTGCACCCAGGAGGCATTTGTCCAACACATGGCATCCCCATTGGCCATGCGGCATGTACATGAAGACGTCACTGCTTGCGGACAGGGCTTCACCTGCGGAAGCTAGGCAGATCTGGGTGCCCAAATGGCGTGGGAAAAGTGGGGGGACAAAACACGTTAAGTTATATAAGGGTTCATCCCATATGGAATTTACAGACATGAGATGGAGATATCATACAATACCAAACCACATAGAACAATGATGAAGCATGGATGATGTTTGGTGGGCTAGTACCCATCTAACAACATCTAACTATAGATTTCACCAAAATTAAACCAAACCTTAGTTAAACTAGGTACTGTGTATATATATATGTGTGTGTGTACGTATATAAATATATCATATATATATATATATGTGTGTAAGTGTATATGACCAACTCAGCAAACCATGGGGCACCACATTGCATAGACAAACAGCTACCGGGCTACCGTGTGATGTATCGGGGATAACCTCACCATCCCCCAGGAGTTGCTACACCATGTTGAGGCTGCCACACTAAGCCCTTCCTCCAAGTCGAAACGACAACATGGGGATGCTACAGTGAATATCAAAATGCCAACTATAAACCTTGCATGCACAATCAGAATCAAGGTATACATGATTGCGGTATATGTATGTATATATATATATATGTAGAGAGAGAGAGAGAGAATGAAAACATATTCGGCAATGATGGGCCCCCCGCTCTTTGTCCGAAAGTAGCGTCGATGATTTAATAACTTCTAGTGAATCATGTGTTTGGAATCGGCTTTAAAGGAAACATGCCCTAACAAAAACAAGGATACCCCCAAAATGGCAACTTCAATCCAGGAAACGAGTTCCAATTAGGGACAAATTAATCTCCAACAAAATAGAAGAGAAATTAACCACTAGTTGGGTAGTTGTTTATTTTTCCATCTTTCTTGGAGGGTTGCTATTGCTTTGCCCCATGTTCAATGCCAAATAACAGCATGTTAAACTGCTTACCCCCTCCAAAATACGAAAAAACACAATCAGCCAGTTCCGGCCCAAATGTCCCCAGTGCGCACCAAAGGTGGTATCACTGGAAGCACTGGAAGCATTGACGAGGGCAGAGCAAGTGGCCATGACACTGACCCCCAACAAGACCAACATCCTGAGCCAGGCGCCCTGTCGAAAAACCAGATGGATCAGATAAGAGACAATCCACCATATGGATCCATGGGGTTTTCCGGGATACCCCAATAGCTGGATGGTTTATAATGGAACATCCTATTAAAATGGATGGTGTAGGTAGGAAACATCCATATGTGTTTCTGGCTTAAACCTAGATAATTCACTATATATATATAACCTGAAACTAGCTGAAATAAGGCAGTTTGAGCTCATTGTAACTCATCTGCACATATAAAGAATAGAATATAAGACTTTAATCATTTAATGGGGACATAATGAAGATCATGTTGGCGTTATGGGATATAACTCACCAACTAATGGGATTTGGAGGATATAACCAACGACAAGAGTGGTAAAGTGGATACAAATGGGATAGGTGACCAGCAATCATGGTATTGGCGTGTATCTGACGTTGGTTGTAGACCCCCTATTCAAATTGCAATCAAGTTACAGGGAAATTGTGATCCACCAATGAATTTTGGGGCGCACTATTTTCAGACAACCCTATTTAATTATGGGACTTATAAACGCGCAGAAATATGCAACAGGTGTGTCTTAAAAGTGTGGATTCAGCTGGTTTTTACTACCCAAACTTACGCTACACCCTGTCAATTTTTTGGGTCAATTCGGGGAAGCAAGCCGTACAAAAAAAAAACAGAATCAATGCAATTATGCAAATTCTTCTTCAATTCAGTTTGGGTGATACCTGCATAGAACATCCACCCGTGAGTGAATAGATTCATTGTGGGGCTGATTGTGGGGTGCACCTCCAGAGAGTGACTATTTCCGGAGTTGAACACGATACCCTCTGGTTATGTCAAAATAGCTATTGAAAATGGTGATTTATAGTGGATTTACCCCTTGAAAATGGTGATTTTCCACAGTTATGTTAGTTTACCAGAGGGTACCTCGGAATGAAACCAATTGGGGGTTTTGTATTTCCGGAGTCAGTATGATCTATGGTGACAACCTCGTGACAATTTGTGCCGCTGGTGATGCTGCATTTCATACTGCGAAGTGAGCATTCTAAAAATATGGCAAGTGATCATGAAGGCGGAAGGCCGCAACTAAAAACACACGAAACCTCCTGGTTCTTCAAAGTGACCCAGCAATTTGAGGTCACTTAATATAAATCAAATAATCAACATCTATATGTGGCTTAAATGGCCCATAAATTGGACGAATTACCTTCGAAAAATAGGTGATTTTCCACGAGTTTAATAAAGGGACGAGGCGCAAGACCACGCCCAACTGGTTCACGCTGAACTCGGAGCCCTTGGAGGAAACACACCACATGACTACTATACAAAAAACATGGATACTGTATCAAAGGGTTATAGGTATTTACAGGTGGTATATGGATATATGTGGTGGCGTGATCTGCTCATATCTGATCATATCATATCATATCTGATCCATTCGGATTTCTTAAACGTGTTACTAAGATGTTCGTGGAAAAAACATATCATCATACCACTTTATATAGTCCATTTGGGGGAAAAAACTTCATATGTTTACGGCCATGTAATCCTTTGAATGTTTGCGGATACAAAGCTAACTAGTGTGACATCTCCCTGCAGCTTCCATGGAGGACTAAGCCTCCAGGGTTCAGGCTGGATTCTGTTAACGCCTTTCACACTTATAAACATTGCAATGGAAAATCTGCCATTTATCGATGATCTTGAAGAATTTTTCCCCTTGAAACCCCCATTTATAGGGGATTTCCAATTGCCATCATGTTTGATTACCAAAGGGTATAATTTGTAATTAGTGCTTGAACTCCTGTGATTACATCATGTTTAAACAAATCATCATTTTTCTAAGCCTCGAAAAATGCCATGTTTTTCATGTCTGATCTCAGCTCCCAACCGCCGTGGCTGCATGATGTACCGCCAGATCTGGCTCTGTCTGAATGCCGTAGGACAAGAAGATCAGTTTCAGGGAATTTCCTAACGAGGAAAACAACCCAGGGTTAGCGCCGACACGGGAAGTCAACAGTGAAGGCATGGGTCAACAGTGAAGGCATGGGATGGCTCTGTTCAAGGTGTTGATCCAAAACAATGTGACAGCCCCACCAAATGGAGGAAATGAATGGAAATGACATGATAAACATCTGAAGCCATCAACAATTTCTCAAATTTCTATATTAGGTTCAAGTCAAACTTCCGTTATTGTACCCCTTTCCTCTCTGACAACACTGTTGGTCAAGCCACTAAAGATGAGGCAGAAAAAGATCATCGCGAGCGTTCCTTGTGGAGCGAGCTGACTCGAGATGACTCGAGAACTTCAACTTAAAACTGTGCACGAATCCGAGATGAATTGGTGAATATTGGTGAGGTTCATGCCGAGAAAAAGCAACACACATCTTTGGGGCTGGACACCCAAATATCCAGTTGTATCAACATCACAGACCTGGTGAGCTACTGGAACGTTGCTACTCCTCGCTCCTCAAAGAGATGAAACAACAAATCACCAGACAGTCTGACACCATCTACTGTTCAGTTCACCAAAATTCTTGCCTTAATTGTATAGCTTGAACTTAACCTTACTCCATTTTTGATGCTTACAGTAACCCGGTAATCGAACATGGCCGCGCAAAATCCACCATTTGTAACTCATAGGCGATATTTTCCCAATGCCAATTTCAATGGCTACATGGCTTTCCCCTTGCCATGAGCCCGATGAGCCCGATGAGCCCGATGAGCCAGTCGTGAGTCGGGCGAGCCAAGAGATGGTATACACAGAGACGGCTGCGATCAATGCCCAGCTGACACCTCGTCTGTCCCAAGCTTCTGTCCGTAGAAACGTTGGTGACTGGAAGCCATGAGGGCATAGATGATATCTACCATATAAATCCCTAGGTTTTTCTTATCAGGTGCAACATTTAGAGCAGTTTATAGTTTTAAATCAACGTACACATTGTTTGTGGATGATGACTTTCAACAGGAGCAGGGTGCAAAAAATCAGGAAAGGATTGGTTCAGGTGATGTTTGACTTAAATGAACTTAGGTGTATGTCTAAAATGGTCTGAAATGATCCAGTACACACACATTTATTATATATATATATATATGTGTGTATATCTATGTGCCTATCTATGTGTCTATCTATCTCTCTCTACCTAGTTGTCTACATATATGTATTTAATTATATACATATCAGAAAACCCTTCAACAAAAACATGCCAAAAGCCGTTTTGAGCCAGGCTTTTCATCTGTGTGATATAACACGCCACACACTTCTGAATAGCCACGTCTGTGCCGCGTGTAATGACATGGTGCGCCTCCAGTTGGGTCTAGTGGTATATCCCTTCCCCAGTAAAGTTCCCCCAGCACCGCTCAACGCTGGAAAGTCACAGGTGGCTACTGCCGCGACAACGATACGATGCCATTTCCTGATCACGATCAGGATCGTGCAGCTGAGACGAAGAACTTAGCTTTGGGATGTTCCATTCCCATATGCTCCATGTATGGTATCTGTATACCTACATTTGGGTGATTTTAGGGCAATGTTGGTAAATATTCCATACATGGAGCACATGGGATTGCCACGTTTCAAGACTTGAGGGTATCTGGAAAAAAAAACAATTCATTCGCTAAACTGAAACTGATTTTTTTCGGATATTCGGGCATTGCATCGTTCAGTTGGCGATGCAGTGAAAATGAAAAATATCCAGAACTATGCATTTGATTGTTTGCGTCAAGCATAATACATCATACTACTAAATTTTTGGTTTGACTCAATGTTTGATGCACTTAATATGATTTATATAGATAATTATAGTCATAGTTAATTGTTCTTTTTTCAAGACTTCTATACCATGGCTAGTGAAGATGGTCTATTTCGCGTAAACATCGTAGACCGACAAACCTCTTTTTAAGTAAAACTAAAACATCCTAAAAAACTGGGGATGGTTTATACAATCGATACGACATGATACAGCCCATTTCTGGGAATATCGGGTGTGGCAACCAATTTTCATTCACAACTTATTGTTCTACCCCATTGGCGAATTTGTCAAATGCGTTCTGCCGATGTTGGACATGTACATGTTGCTTTCCCACCTTCCATGAAAATATGTGCAAGTTGTGGTTCCAATTTTGGTGGGAAGCATCATCATCCGAGGTTCTGATACGGATGCGATGGGTGAGACAAGAGGCAGCTCAAATACACATGGCGGTTTGCAGCCTCGGCTGGGACTCAGTCGCCCCGTTGGCAGTCATCCAGGTGAATCGGATATCGGATGGATACTCTGGGGGATCTCTGAGACATCTCCCACTAGCCAACCATTGTCCCCAAACTGTGGCCAGGAACTGTTGTTCTGTGCATGTTAACCGCGTTCGCCCGGTTCCAACGAGTGCATGCTCAGATGCTCAGTATATGATCAGAGCTGTTCAATCCTCGTTCATCGCCGGCAACTGTGCACAAGCAATCCCTGCACCCTCCCACTGCATTCATACATTGACAGCGTCCAGCTCCGGCATGTTTTGGTATCTTAAAATTTGCGTTAAGACACGACACATTATTCATATTCACTATAGGAAGATGGCTCCTCACTCCGCAGAGTCAACGAATCGCCCGCCTCTGGGCCGTTTTGGAAAACAATGAGAAACCCAGGCAAGACCCCAGGTGTAAGTTGAGTAACCCCATTTACCTATCCATAACTCCTAGATCCTACAAGGTGGAGCCCCCACAACTGCACCGCAGATTTTTCCCGCACAGCAGCCAAGTTTGGGCGCCGCATCAGTGATACGTAGGCTCTTCAAACACGTTTGGAACAGCAACCCCAAATGACTCAAATCATCATCTCATGTCATCTCAAACAACTAAATTCGGAAGACGTTTCAAGAAACGACACCAAAGAAAATAGGAAGTTATGGGAAGTTTGCTCATTTTCTTGCAAGAGTAACTCCCTTCCAACTCACCATTGTTGATTCACCGTTGTCACACGAAGACGTTTCGCTTCGAGATTTCGGCCGTTGGGATCGCCACATCAGCGTCGACTTCGCCATGGCCGGTGGAAGGGGCACCCGAGTCCGGGGACAGCGGCAGGGCGGGGTCAGAGACCTGGGCTTCGGTGGAAAAATGGTGGGGAAGAAGGGAATCTAGATGAATCTATATACTATATACTGTATATAGATGTATATAGATTGATCAAAGGTCTGAGTTTTTTTTGCATTGGAACGTGAGCTTAGAAGGTCTTAAAAATGGGCTGGCTGGTGAGTTCAAGGAATATTTGCTGGAAACCCATTGGTCTGTAGACCCTTACTATCCAAGTTAAGAGGGTCTGGAGAAAAGGTCTGGAACACAAAAAAGGATTCCCGAAAGCCGATGAACAATGGGTTTCAAATTTGATTAAAAGGACGACCATCAAAAATGGGATGTCGATCTTCAATGTTTCCTGCAACCTGCTGAAAATCCCATGACCTCGTCTCACATATAGGTTCGGGCACAGCACATTTCACCTGTCCCCGTGAGCTTCGGCCTTCCCTGGTGAAATAGCAGAAGCAGTACCATTCCCCAAGCAGCAAAGCACAATAAAGTGGTTGAACAAACATCCTCGAATCCACGCACCCAGATCTGGCCACGTTGAAATGCAACTAGAAATGCTTTTCTTGCATCTTTTCAGTAAGGAATGTCATTCACGAGGACAGAATGTAGAACATGTTGTTTTTCTTTCATAGTCAGATTGAAAAAAGACACCGCGAGATCAGCCCAAACCTTCGACCAAAAACTGCCGGGCCACCGGCCAAAAACTTTGGGCGCGACGTTTAAGGAACGGCATGCCTTTCAGCAGCACCAGGGGCAGCTTCGTCTGTGGCAACTTGGAGATCTGCTCATCCACGGCAATGCCTCGGGCAAGGTGGCTATGGGGAGCACAAAATGGGAGGTGCTTCTCGGTGCAACATGAACATTATGAACATCTCAAAACTGCAGCTTATCTCTGGGCAAATTGTGATACGTCCCAAACCTGAATTAAGGCAATTTGGGAATGATCCCTCTTATTAAGCATGATTCCAATGAGGTCGCAGTGAGGTCGTTATATCGCCCAAGACCTGGAAGCTGCTAACAAGCCGCGGTAGTATCTCAGTTCCTTGTGGCGAACAGCGGGGTGCAGGTGCTACAAGGTGCTACAGCCATGGTGAGCCGTACCAGTCCTGGCATTCTCCATATACTAAGTTACTATAATCAACAAACCTGATAATCAGGTTACTATACTAAGTTACTATACTAAGTTATTATTCTCTCTCTCTCTCTATATATAAATAATAAACCTGATAATCAACCAACAAGGCGTTTCTAGCCTGTGTTCATGTGGGGAGCCATGGGGAGCCCAAATCGAAACCCCTTCGTGGGCCGACGAAGTTAAACGGCTGGCTGGGACGACCCCGAAATCATGGTACTTGAAGGGTCTAGAGTCTAGGTAATTAGGGAGGAAAGACACACCTTTTTGAGGAAAAACAGTCCATAACAGTCCATAAACAACGGTGGTTTATTGCCAACAATCTTCAAACTCCTTTACCATACCAGGTCTTGGGGCAAATCCTGTTGTCTTAAGTCCATGAACTCGTGCGATTTATCGATGGTGTCTTTAAATTGATACCCCCTCCTACAGGATCAATAAACTGGACGTTTACACTCTGGTAAAACTAAGCTATCGAAAATCATTTGTTTTTTTTGGTAATTAGATACAACGGTAGATCATCTGTAAATGGGCCATGGCTTCCATAGCTACGTTCGTTTACCAGAACCAGAGCGTATTCATGGCCCCAAGGTTCCAGCTCACTGGTTGGCATCATCGCATGTCGCAACTTCACCTTGACATTGCTGATGGCACGCAGCCAAAGCACTTTCCTCGGTTCCGTTGGTTCAGTTGATTTCGGAAGGCGCGTTGCTTTCGGGTGACCCAGAGTGCAGGGTCCGATGAAACAATTATGAAACACATAATTACTTATTTGAAACCACCAACCCAACCATGTTTTCTTTGTGTATGGAGGCGAGTTTTCAAAGCAAGACTAATGGAAACCATACAGATTTATACAGGTAGCAATAGGAAATCCACATTCAAACGACGAAGCCTCAAGTCTTTGTGAATCGTAGGAAGGGAACCACAAGAGAACAAAGAAATACACATACAATGGGTCTGTTCGATTTCTATATCCACCTGATTCCAGCTTACTGCCTGCCAGTAATCCAGAAGGTCTCTCTCTATCTCCAGGGCTTCCATTTTCCCAAGATAATTATAAGTAACAAGTAGCTATTCCAATAAAAACATCAAAAGATGCTTGGTTTCCATGCTTTCCCGATTATATCCCACTATAGTCCCTTATTAATCTAGGATAATCTACGGTTCGCTTACGTTGGTTTTTATCCCCCATAACCAACTGTTGCAAAGTCCCCATGTTTCGAACAAACCTACCACCTCATCACCTCCCCATCATCGCAAGCATCTCTGCCACACTTCGGGCCGCGAAGTGATGGTCGTTGAGAGTGAAGCAACTGCAGTCCACACCCATGCGTTCCTTGGGGCACCGAGAGTCGTTTGTCAAGGTCTGCGTATGTTCCAGCCACACTTAAGGTGGACTTTTACGAAAGGGACTCATCATTGCAAAAGCAACCCTGGCACCTGTAACATGCGTACACGTAAACATTATGATATCACACGTTGTCACACTTAAACTAGAGATAATCCTGCAAAGAATATGAATGTGTGGTTCCATTTTGAGGAACTCTTTAAGGTTTTCAGGGAATGGTTTAAGGGAACATCTGCCCCCCCAAAAATGTTCTTACCCAAAATCCAGGTTGTTAAGTGTCCCTCAGCGCATTCCTTCAGCCATTTCTGGAAATAACAGCCAAACATCTCCAGCTACCACTGAATTAGTGGGTGCAGTTCCAATGGTGATATGATTATACCTTATCAGATTTCAAGAGTAATGCTCTGTGGGGGGGTACGGTCTTCAAAAATGATGGTACGGTGAAGGGTGCGGTACGTTGGGTACGGTGGTACGGTACGGTGGGTACAGTGGGTACGGTACGGTGGGTACGGTGGGTACGGTACAGTGGGTACGGTGGGTACGGTACAGTGGGTACGCTGGGTACGGTACAGTGGGTACAGTGGGTACGGTACGGTGGGTACGGTGGTACAGTACGGTGGGTACGGTGGGTACGGTACGGTGGGTGCAGGTATACGCACCCACCGTACCCCCCGTACCGTACCCACCGTACCCCCCGTACCGTACCCACCGTACCCCCCGTACCGTACCCACCGTACCCCCCGTACCGTACCCATAGAAAGTGTCATATGTACCTACCCGTGCTGAATCATCAGAAAACATGCTTTTCAGTCCTCTTGAAATTAGATAAATTATACCCAACTTCTGTGCGGAATATGTTTTCATGCTCTATACCCCATAAAACGCACACACACACGCGAAAAAAAAGAAATTACTTTACTTCGTGTGATCCCCACCATGACATTTATACATGTTGTTACTGGCAAATCTTCTGGCATTCTATCTGGCATATTTTCTGGCATTCGATCTGGCATTCTATCTGGCATATCTTCTGGCATTCTACCTGGCATATCTTCTGGCAGATGTTCTGGCATATCTTCTGGCAGATGCTCTGGCATATCTTCTGGCATATCTTCTGGCATATGTTCTGGCATATCTTCTGGCATTCCATCTGGCATTCTATCTGGCATATCTTCTGGCATATTATCTGGCAAATCTTCTGGCATTCCATCTGGCATTCTATCTAGCATATCTTCTGGCATATTATCTGGCAAATCTGCTGGCATTCTATCTGGCAAACATTCTGGCACTTTATCTGGCATATCTTCTGGCATTCTAGCTGACATTCTATCTGGCATTCTTTCTAACTTTCTTCTGCACATTCTTTGTCCCATATCTTCCTACATGAGGTCCGGCAGGGAACACTTGGCGTGGATACTCGCGGTTGAGGTCCGGCAGGGAACACTGGGCGTGGATGGTCGTGGTTGAGGTCCGGCAGGAACACTGGGCGGGGATGATCGTGGTTGAGGTCCGGCAGGGAACACTGGGCGTGGATGGTCGTGGTTGAGGTCCGGCAGGGAACACTGGGCGTGGGTGGTCGTGGTTGAGGTCCGGCAGCGAACACTGTGGATCGCGAGTCGCAGTTGAGCAGGAGGACGAGGAGGACAACGAGACGAGGAGGACAACGAGAGGACGACAAGGATGACAAGGAGGACGAGGAGGACGAGGAGGAGAGGAGGAGGAGGAGAGGAGGACGAGAGGAGGACGAGGCAGGAGGAGGAGGAGGCAACTGACATAAAATCTAACAACCCTCACCTGGCAGGTGGGGAACAACACAACTGCACCCCCAAGTGCTGCTCCACGTCACACATCACAGCTAAGATATCAGCCAAATAGGGTGATTTCAATCCTTAACTGGCTAACTCACATGTTTGTTGCTGATTCAACCTCCATCTTTTTAATTATTGAAGGTTGCACATATAATGTCGGGTTCATATATAAATTGGGGGGTCCCCACATAGTGATCATATGCTTCACTGGTACTGCCCCGATGATCAACAGTCCACGGGCTTTAATCAAGGCTACCTTGAAAACTGCACTTTGTCAACCCAACATTAAATAGCCCTCACCATCACAGCAATTGAGGGGATTTACCTCCAAAATAGTTTTTCCATGCCTTTCCAAGTTGCAAGTAAACATAGGTCGTTAACCTCCGTCTTCCCAGATCCTGCCTGTCCCAATCAAGACATCTCCGCCATGGTACCGTGACGGTGGTCACCGCATCGATGCGTAGCCGCATCAGCAGCGCCTTGCAGCTCTCGTCTTCATAGCACTGAAGCACCGTCTTCTCCGCCAGCGGCGCATGTAGCTCGGCGAAGCAGGGCGTGACACCTGGCCCAGGCATATGGAGGCAACTATGGAATGTAAAGAATGGCGGCTAAAGCCTTTTAAGTTTGACCTTGGATAAAAATTGTGCCCATGTAGTTTGAGTAAACATCATGTTACACTACATTTTGTCTTATTGATAAGAATGCTGCAAAAAAAACATGTCATGAAGATTCATTTAATGAAGTTCAGAGATGTGAATTTATACATATTATACATACCACGATCTGATTTTGAATAAGAATCATGTTTCACGAACCCCCCAAAAAAAACAATATTTATGATAAGCCTCTGGTTATTTAACATAGCTATGGAAAATCCCATTGTAAATGGAGGGTTTCTAGCTGGGAAAATCATCTGTAAATGGACCATTTTCCATATGTTAAATAAGCCAAGGGTAGTGGTTGAGCCGGTCGATCAATCCACCGGGGCCTGCCTTTCTTGTCAAAGAGTAACAAGTGACCAGCCAGCAGCCGCGTCGAAGTCCAATCCGGTGCATTGACCGTGGGGCGGGTGACGATTTTGAAGGCCTTGGTCAAAATTCGTTGCACCATTTTTAGCCTGGTAAAATTCATTACCCTCTGGTAAACGTTAACATAACTATGGAAAATCACAATTTTTAATGGGGAAATCCACTATAAATGACCATTTTCAATAGCTGTGTTAGTATACCAGAGGGTAAAATTCATGAAAATTCATCATGTTCAGCTACACTCTGTCATGAATCGCACGGGAATTCAACCAAAGCCACCCATTTGGGTGACTGCCCGCAATCATACATATATATATATATATATATATGTGTCGTTCGTTCACAAGCCCATAAATTGTGGTTGTTGGTGGTTAATAGGTCTTGATAAAGCATTCTATTCTTTGGGGGTCAGGGCTTTCAGAGGTCAAGAATCATGATGGCGGACAATCAAGATAAATACCTATACCCATAGGATCCATGTATGGTATATATGCTAACATTTGGGGTATATTAATGGTAAATGTTACCATATATAGCATACAAGGATCCTATGGGATATGGAAAAAACATTCTGGAATTTAATACAGCTACGGGAAATCATCAATTTTACGTCCACAAAAGTAAATCGAATCAGAATCATAAATAGGACATGTTCCATAGCTATATGTGTGATAAAATACCCAAGCCAGGCCATGGATTCCATGACGGTCTCCTATTCTTCCATTGCATCCTCCATGAACCTTGGGAATCTGTCATTGAACTCCCCTCTCAAACACTGGACTCAGCCTGCCAAAATCCATCAAAATAGCCGATCAACTTGCGTTTTGCTCCAGAAAAGACCATGGAAAATCCTAGGTTCTTGCCCACCCTTTTGGTGGGTCTCTGTTCAACACAGGTTATCTCCCATTTATTCTCATGATTTGTTCACCATTTTTTTCGTGGATTTTCTCGATTCAGGAAGGGATTGTCCATGGCGAAACCGCCAGGGCACCGGAAAAATGGACAAGGTCAACAAGCGTATGGCGCAGGCCGTTGCCGCCACCCACTTGGCACGTTGCCTCAAGGCCTCCTCCTTATTGGAGGAGGACACCTTGGCGGACACACGTGGGGATAGCGTTGAGCGTTTAGAAAGTAAGACTTAGCCTTAGGTATAACAAAACTATGGAACATCAGCATTTGAAGAAGTAAATCAACTATAAAATCACGACTTTCAAACGGACTTAGCTCCATGTCGGGGTTTCCCATCCCTTTCCCATCCCACAATGCTCCCGGGCTTCAATGGGGGCTCCTCCAAAATAAAGCAAAACAAAAAATCTTATATGCTTTACATATGTTTATATCACATCACATCATGATAGTTGGAGAATCCCATCTTAATATTAAACACCCTTTGTATGGTCCCAATTCTATGGAAATTCCCTACTAAACCATGGTTTTCAAGGGGTCTGTTCGTAATATTAGTAAGACTTAGCTCTATATATATGGGGGTTTCCATCAATGGGAGTACCCAAGAATGGATGGTTTATAGTTTATAATGGAAAATCTTATGAAACTTGATGATTTGGGGGTAACACCGTTGTAGGAAACACCAATAGATAAGGAAGGTGATAAATTCATAATGATAATGGAAAATACTGATAGTTTCAAACTGTCTTATTACATTGGGCTCAGAAGATGTTTCTATAGGAATATCATGATGCCCATTGTCTAAATGGATTTTCGAAAGGGTGGCACACACACACAATATACACACATGTTTAGGGTCATAGATTTTTGAAATTCATAATAGTGGCTTGGATAATGTTGGAGACGTGGGGGCTGTCTTACAGCACGTGAAATCACCTTTCCATGTCTTTTCTTCTCTCTTTGGCAGTCATAACTCAAGGCGCCCTTCATCGAAAAGTTCCAACCTCAACCAGTCGAACCTGCCAGGCCCTAGCTGCCCAGGGGCCGCAAAGAGGCACGAAACGCCGTGGTGGAAATCTGCCACTTTGAACAGCCGCAGCTGCGACAAGTCATCGTCCGTCTCGGTCCGAAAAAAGCGACACGCCTGGGACGCAGCTGGGAAGGGAGAAACATCCCCCGCCCTGTAGCATGAAACATCATTAAACCATGGCTTAGCACAGGGGTTGAACATTTCTTTGAACCATGCAGGAGCTGTTGAATATTTAACCATGGTAACAACCTCCATAAGTTTGGATACCCCTAGAATTATGGCCACAGACTCACGTCTTAAGTGGAATTGCACCCCCAGGTAGAACCCAGCGTCTTCAAGGGAAGATTTGGGATGCAAAGGGGAAAACCAAGTTATGGAATCAGAACATGCCGTAAAAACCGAACCAATATGCTTTGATTCACTTCCTGGTTGGATTGAACATAGAGATCGTCATAACAATTGATGAGAGAGAATTAAACATATGTCCATCAAAAAAACATATCATTGGTTGAACCTAAACATAGTTTATATATAATTATATATATATATGATTCTGAGATTCTGGCTGAATCATAACTCATAACAATAACCTGAACATAGGTGCTAGCATACGGCCAGTTGGGGATGAGTCTCTTACTAACATTCATGATTTATCCAAATGAATTGCACACTCTAAAATTTGAAGGTGATTTTTCCCATTCAAACCTCCATTCAGATCTATGTGTGATTTCCAAGTGCCATGTTTGATTGCCGCAAGGTAAACCGATTCGTTCAAAAAGTGGGGTTTTCTCCAAATATGGATGGTTATTCACTACTTATTCCCTATATCATGACATTCGAATTCCCATGTTTTTTGGTTACATTTACATTCATTCACTATGTTTGTTGCTTACACCGCAGGAAATATCACCTTTACATCCCATTGAATCACCATTTTCATCCTGAAATGATTTGATATTTGAATAGATAGCAGGTTTACATCAGATTTCATAGATGATTTCCCCATTCATTTCGATTTGATTTCCTGCCCTGATTGACACCACTGGAGGGTCCACATCAAGGAGACCGTCGGCACCTGTACCACCGCGAAGGGTGACCAGGCCAGGGACCGTTCGGGGCGGTCGTCCTGCAGGTAGCCTTGGGGATTCATTGGGATCAGGACTTGATTTCTTCAATGGGAATTCAGGATCCTAAAATGGAGGTATTTATGATTTATGATGATTTATGGCCATTGATTTACGATAATTGCTGTATTTCCAGTAGACTTCGCAACATCAAAGATGGTCAAAGTATATATTTCTTGGATGCAAGTTTTATAAAACTGGAGCAGCTTGGAAAGTGCGATCTCTGGGTGGGCTTGGATAATTCGCCGCCAAGAAAGTTCCGTGGTTTGTTGAAAAAATGACAATGGCCGCCGGCTCAAGGTCCACAACTACATCATCGGATGATCATTTGCCCCGGCCGTGGCCATGAATTGCAGTAAATCTCCTATTTTCAGAGGCCCGAGATCATAAGAAATCCTAGTTACTGTAGTCAGCTATATATGGCTATATCCCATTATCGGGCCTATTATGATAATGGGATATAGAAGATAATTATCCCATTATCCTATATGGCAGTGTGTCAAAACCTTGTACCCCTGGTGAACATCAAAATAGCTGGTAAATGGATGTTCATCCCTCTAAAAATGTATCTATAGGTATTGATCCATACCCATATATAACCATAACTATATCCCATTATCCATTCGAGATTCCAGTTTCTATCCCAGTCGTATCCCGACCTCTACCAGGGTGAAATCCCTCAGGTCTCGGCCCAGCAACGAATGCGCATGCCGTTGACGTAGATCGACAGCATGACCTTTGATACACGCTGCAAGGTCCGCTCCTCGGGGCATTGCCTGACGCCGAGCTGACGGAAAAAAAACATCTGCTCGCAACGGAATCCTTGCCAGAGATTCAATATCAAACTACATCAAACTGTAAACTATAGAATATCAAACAATAACATACAATGTACAAACAATCTAGAAACACCTACAGTATAGACTATAGAAATTTTATAGAAACATGTATTGTTTTTAAGTTTCCTATGGTTTCCTTAAAGGTCTGGACTCAAGTCATTCGCCACGCGGCAAGAACCAGAGCGGCGCGCTGATCACCGGCGGCTCGTGCAGCGCTGCCGTGTCATCCACCTCGAAGGAGGCCGGAAGCTGCACGAAGTTTTCGTGGCCTCGGAATCTACATGATGATACCTTCACGACCCATGCGCACACACACACATATATATAATTATATATATATATACATATATTATTTATATAGATATAAAAAAAAACACACACACATATATATATGTTATATATATAATATGGTGTGTGTATAAATAATATGGTGTATATAATATGTGTATCATTTTTTGTTTTTTTACGTAAAACTTTTTGGAGGCACCAAACACAAACGGACAGGTTTGAACATAACGCAACCCGAGCGCAATTTGAAAAAGTATTGCACTTTGCAAAAACCCACCAGCAAAATGTAATGTCATGCAATGTAAATTTAAAAGTGAATCAACATGAACATTGTAATCGTAATGTAATGTATGTATAGCAAATAAGAAATAGTGGTAATTCAATGTATATAGTATTGCTGCTAAGTATGTATTCTAGTTGATCATATCATACCCTGAATTAACAAACCGTGGTGTATTAATTACGGGGGTTCTCCCTATAAATAAGGATAATCTAATACTAAACAGCCCGGGCCCGGGGGTTTATTAATCCAGGCTTGACACAAAAATGGAGGTGTAGACCAATATAAACCAACCACAATGGGGACATAGTGCGGAAAAATCTCTGCTCATTGTGCTCCATGTATGGAGTAGGTAAACATACCAGCACCATGGAGAATATGAGTATATGGATTACAGTATTTGAAAATCATATTCCCTCTGGGGGGAGAAAAACAAACATACTTGGCTGGTTGCCATGTCCTCCAAGTAGCCGTTCGATCGTTACGGCGATTGTCCGGAGAATTTTGTTTACAGGTCAACGTGCAGGAAACCACACGAAATACTTGAACAAAAAAAAACACTGCGTTCCTAATTTAACCAATATATGAATATATTAATATATTGTATATCTTTGAAGAAAACCAATATCTTATCAAAGGTTGGTGTCTAAAACATGTACTTGCCAGGGTTTAGTGAGTAATATGTCCCCCCGAGGTTAGGCTTACAATAAAAAATGTTGGCAACCAGGCATGTGTTGCGGCATGCACAGTTCAGTATCATTTAGTATATTTCATTGAGCTAATTTGGTCATGATTATATATTCCTTTTATGGCGAACGACATGGGTTGCAAGTGTTTGGTTGCTTGTATCACCAGTTCCAGTTCGGTGTTTTCAAACCCATTCACCAAGCAAAGCAAACAACTAACTTCACAGATAAGATTGCCAGGAGGGATCCGACTGATGGGCACATCCCAGTAGTGAAGCGTTAGATTTGAACAACGTCCATCATAAGGTGAACATCTCCAGTGACCGTTTGAAGTTGGGAGCTCCAGGTATTCATGTGCATCTAGATTTACATAGCAGCACCCAAAAAATAGAAAAAACGAAATTCCACTGAAGTGGTGGTAAACTACTTCTCTATATTTGTTTGGGCGTTATATGTGCATAACACATATATATATATACATATATTAGTATACCTAGTATACCTATACAAAGTTACTAATTAATAGAAATCCCCAAAAAATCTTCCACATCCCATTCCACCGAGCATCTGCCCGGATGTCCATCATCCGAAAAATCTTCCAGGGTCGGTCGGCCATACACCTGGCTAAGGAGGGGTATTAAATCTGGTGTGTATCAAAAATACTTTTTATATTTGGGGTATAGGTAAATGATGGTAAATGTGCAAATATATAACCACTTCCCGAGTTACTCAAGGTACTTTTGCCTGCTTCACAACTCGACCCCGAGCACCGCAACACCGGACCTCCAATGGCGCGACACTCTCAGGGGCTCCATCTTCACAGCGGCAGAAGGGGAACATCCGCAGCGGAGCGCATGGTTCGGCGGCGCCAGGCGCTTATTCGCAGTGGTTCGGCTGTATGGAAGGTGAGCTTGGAGCTATGTTTGCCACTTTCATGCCAAGAAAAAACAAACCTGCAGGAAAAACGAAACTACACGTATATAATTTGAGGATCATTCATTACAAGACTATAAGAAGTGATGAAATCAAGACACAAGACGATCATTTATCTTCGAATGAAACCTCTCTGATTGGTGTTTGAAGAGCTGCTTGGTCTTGCTGAAGCATCTCATCTGGTTCCTGATATCTTCCTGCACTTCTGACATCTTCTGACACTTCCCGCAAAGTCAGGAGCCCCAACGCAAGGCACGCATGAGTGTTTGTCACTAGGATGGTCATCGAAATGAAGGGGATACTTAATCAATCTCAATCATCCATGAAAGAGAATATCCAATGATCCGAAGGAAGGACTGAAAATCAAACATGTTAGTGACTTTGTGTTTGAGAACCAGGCGCTTTTAACATCAACTGTCACACCAAGCAACATGAAAGATGTAGTCTTTGATGACTTCTCCGGTCCAGAAGCTTCGGCTGTTCAGCAGGTCCTGACCAAAAACAGTGGCCTCCCGTTTCCGCCACTTTTCAAACGTAGAATATGGCCTCCGTATCGGCGTATCGGGCTTAAGGATGATTAACCAAAGCATTTCAGCGGCGTTCCCCTATCGATTGGCTTGGGAGACTATTGATTCGGTCACGGCAGATTGGGTATCCACTGTCTATCCCCTGTCCTGCCGCAAGTATCCAGGGTACGCCCGGGGCGTCCAATCGAAGCTGAAACCTTGATACATCCAGGCCGTATATAGGCGCGCGGCCCAATCGTCAAACGTGGAAAATCTCCCCTTTGATCCATGATTTTCTCATGTCAACCTCCATTTCGAATTGGTTTTCCCATGGAAACCCTGCATTTCGGGGAGTCCCCATGTTTGATTGGCCGAGGGCAAAGATTTCTGCATGGTTTTCCCCTGGAAGGGATTCCCCAGAGCCATGTTTGCCAACCGGAGGACGCTTCTGGAGTTTGTAGAGTTCACTATCTTGCTCACTCTTGGAGGCACTCCGCCACAAGTAAAAGTTAGATTAGTGCTTATTATATCTTATTATACCCAAAAGATAGTCTTTTTAGTTGGACCCCAAATATCGCAGGTGGGGGTCAAAAAATGTGTTCAACAAAATTGAAACCTCGAAAACAGCCTATCAGGGTGTATTTTATTCATTCATGGATATTATCCCCGGTGATTATGCCTATTACAATGATTCTCTGATACCCAATGAAACACCCGTGAAGCACCTCTGGCTGAATTGTTTTATGCCCCACCCACCTGAAGCTTGCTTGGTCATTTGGTTTGCCCAAATGATTTATCCATCATCTACACGGTGAAGTTGTTATATATAGTTTTCTCGGACGCTATGATTGATTGGAAAACAGCTATAATTAATAATTAAATGAAACAACTTATAACAAATTATGATCTGTTTGTCAATTTTTGAACTCAATCCCCATTTCTCATCCCTTGAACTTGATAATTATCTATGAAGCATCTCTAACCCTCGGATAATCGAACCAAGGTTGACCCGGATTCAATCAACATGTATTTTTTGCGTTTTTTTTGGGGGGGAAAATCATGGAAAATCCTGGGCAACACACAACTTTTACCCTCAAGGCCCTCAAGGATTTCCCATGGGTTTAGGGTTCCGCCCAGCAGCTGATGAGATCCAGCTTCTCTGGATGAAACTGAGCGCTCGCCTGGCCGCAGGGGGGCGTTGTTGGCGAATGTTGGAGCACAAGGTGCCCCTCATGATACCCAGTGAACATATATATAGAAAAAACTGCTACAGTACAGAAATCCATAGGTTTTTTCTTTGAGAATTCTGAGAATTGATCTACACATGGCGGTATTGTCCATGTCTATCTTGGTTTACTGGAGTGTAACAGAGATGTTTTATGGCTGTTCTTGGGATGATTGAATTGTAGCTGAAGATACTAACTGGTTGGTTGGTTGGTTGGTTTTGGTGATCAGCACCAGAGGGTGAAGCTATTCGTCGCCTCCATGCCGAAGAGCGAGGCACCGGTGCAAATCAGCAAGCTGAGAAAGATGGGCGCCAACAACCTCAACATACCATGGGGGCCAGGGCTTGTTCGGCATAGCTGGTTTGTGAAGAATACACAAAACGTGCGTGAGGTTGTTGTGGCCATTTATTTAACTATGAATCATGAAAGCAATGGAAAAAAAACACACACACACAAAAAAAAAACAAACATGTATGTACTTACCACCCACGGCACCCATGGTCAGGGATCCTATCATTGGCCCAAAAAATCTCCCTCCGAGGTGATCTAAAACTCAACATGTGGATGACACCTGGAATGACACTGACACAGAACCTTTGAACACATCCATACAGAGCCGAACTCACCTGGTTTCGGTGTTCAAAAATCATCCAACAAAAAACAGCATAGCCAATCAAGGATGCACAAGAAACATCAGCATGGGACACGACCAAGCTGCATTCTACGCCAAACAAAGTTGTACCAAGCAGCGAAAAGACCAGCAGCGAATACACCACGAAACTCACCGCATTGTTCCTGACGGGTCTCAAACATCCAACCCATTGGAAGTCATTTGGCATCGGACTTTTGTTGCGCCCTAAACATGGACACAAATTGAGTGGTCTGTACACAATCATGCCATCCCCCTCATACAAAATATCCCCAATAAGGGCCCTAAATCGAATATATAGTTTCAATACTAAACCAAGGTGATGATTGAAGTATTTCATATTTTGAGAATAGGAGTCATCAACATCCTTTCTGTTTGAGGAGTCTTCGAGTTCTAAGTTTCTTCAGTTTCACCGGTGATCAGTTTGCCCATCACAATGTGAAAAACCTCCATTTCTGGTAAATGCTGTTAGTTACATCCCCATTTTGATGTTCAAATCCTTCGACTGATTTTCGATCATTTTCCCAATGGATTTTTTGGGAACCATGGGTTCTGTATGTTCACCCCAGGTGTCTAATATTGCATAAAACATATTTACATAATACACCATTGGTTCCATCATAGGGTTTAATTATTCACATTGTATCTACAGACTCTAGGGTTTGTCTGAAAATAAGGTACCTCAAATTCCCAATGGTTTATGATCAATACATCGCATTAAACATTATATGAACTGCTATTATTACACCACTACTAACCAATTTAACCATTATTAACCAGGTTTTTTTCTAATGTTTGGAACAGGGAGGAGCCACATTTGGTGCAGCCTTTTTTGGTCCAAGGTGCCAATACCACATCCGATTCGCCTCCGGCGTGTCGTTCCAACGGATGAAGACCTGGAGCGATCTCACCCGCGACCAGCAAGTGCAGAAAAGAAATGAATTCATTTAAGAACGAATGAATCAATAGTGGTTAATAGTGGTTTATAGTGGTTAATAGTGGTTAATAGTAGTTAATAGTGGTTAATAGTGGTTAATAGTGGTTAATAAACAAAATAATAATTTGCTTATATAAAACAATACTAAACCACCCATTTGGGCATAGTTTATACCGCCTATAATATAAACATGGCGATGGCTGGGGAATGGTAAACATGGCATTGTTTTAACTACATCATAAAAACAAACATGTCATTGCATGCAGTGACATATATTCAGAAAAATCTGGGGAAGAACAACAAACGACAGGAACAGTGGAGCAAAACGGCTTTGGGGATGGCTGAATCCACGTGACGTGGTTTCCGGCTGGTATTCGAGGTTTTTCAGTGCTCCTTGCTGGTTTCCTCCATTTTCCTCCCCATCTTCTTGCGTTTTAAGCATTGCTCATCACAACTTATCCAAAAATGATGGTTTGCTGATGCATTATCAACATGTCATAACCAATTTTATAAGTTGTGATCATCCCAATAAACCAAACTCAACATGTCCCATATGGCTGGTTCATGTTGGTTTGCCAGACATCACCTGTGGAGCCCTTGGTACGTTTTCCAAACACTTTTCTGGAGCCCAATTCCTGAGGAATCCCACGCTTCAAAAAGGAGACATTCAAATAGCGATGATCACCAAAAAACAAAAACAATGAAATTCACAACATAAAAATAAATGTTGCTCATGGGTTTCCGATGATGTTCTCAAACAAAGTCCCATGGTTTCGCCATGGTTTCGCCCTTCCAACAGCCAAACCACCGGATTTTCCGGGACGTTGATGCCATAGGTCTCCGCGGCCATCCGGGCCGCCTGCTCGTACTGAGGCAGCTCACCTACCAAGGGGGATGGGTCAAAGACCTCCAGAAATGGTGAGCTTATGGGATTTCATCAGGACTTCATTCGGATTTCATTGGGATATGCGATCTACTTCTGGGTGATCGGGATAAAAAATCCGTGGATTTCGCACTGTTCTTGCCACCTCGTGTTGGGATGTGGGGTATGACTATGGTCACATATCCACTTAGAACTGGAACTGCACCGCCCCCCAGTAAGCTGGTGGTGTAGGTGAACATACCAGAAATGTTGTAAGTCTGAGAAGCTGTTTATGTAATCATTCGTTACAGCAATTTGTTGCTTTTTATAATCAGAAATGCACACGCACACGGCCATTTTGGGGATGATTCCCTAGGCTCTTGGGATGGTGAAATCCCAGATATCCATGGGATTCTTCGGTTCGGGAAGATCTACAGGAACCATGTGTTTCCCGGAGGTTCCTGTATCGTCTCCCCAAATGGATCTAACATAACACCTGTGGTGATTAGCAAGCCAACTATAGTAACTATATAGACTATATGGCTAATCTTGCGATTTCATGATAGGTACCCAGTACCCTGAAGGTATTCAATGTTTCCAGATCTCATTCTTTGTTAAAACGGTGTCGAACATGCATTCTCGGGAAATAACTTGCATGAGAAATACGATGGACATGTTGTGCCCAGCTCACGTCTTTGGTGCCTTGCAAAAAACAAAGCTCTTGCACCACGCTATGCTCAACTTGCTTTTCCCACACCCGGAGTACTCATCGTATTAAATAACAATCAGGGAGGCTGATGAGGACGGACGACGGAATCATGTATATCATACTACAAAATATCCAATGCCAATAACCCACTGTACTGAAGATGTGCAGCCACATGCAATGCACTCAACAGCGTCAGCACTATTTGCATATATTTTCAATTCTGATCTCAGTCAGCATCATACGCAACTCACCAATACTGGGCCACATGAAAAGCTCTGCAAACTGCTTGGCAAAGTGACCCCTTCCATGCCCTGAATGAAACCATGCCCTAAGGTCAAGCTTTGCAGACTGCTCGGAAAGGGCACTCCTGCCAGGCTCTGGTTGAAACTATGGCCAAAGATCAAGCTTTGCAGACTGCCTGGCAAGGTCACTCCTTCCAGACTTTGATCGAAATCATGTCCAAAGGTCAAGCTGTGCAAACTGCTTGGCAAAGTGACTCCTTTCAGGCTCTGATTAAAATCATGTCCGAAGGTTAAGCTTTGCAAAGTGTTTGGCAGGGTGACTCCTCCGAGGCTCTGGTTGAACCTGTCGCCAAAGATTAAGCCTTGCAGGCTCCTTGGCAATATCACTCCTTCCAGGCTCTGGTTAAAGAAACCACTCAAGGTCAAGCTTTGCACACTTTCTGGCAAGGTCATTCCATCCAGGATCTGATTGAAACCATGTCCGAACGTCAAGCTTTGCAGACTGCTCGGGAAGGTGACTTCTGCCAAGCTCTGAACGAACAAATCGCCCAACACCAGCCTGTGCAGACTGCTTGGCAAGGTGCCCAGACTCTGGTTGAAATGATCGCCAAAGATCAAGCTTTGAAGACTGCTTGGCAACGTGACTCCTTCCAGGCTCTGATTGAAATCACATCCGAAAGTCAAGCTTTGAAGACTGCTTGGCAAGGTGACTCCTTCCAGGCTCTGATTGAAATTACGTCCGAAGGTCAAGCTTTGCAAACAGCTTGGTAAAGTGACTCCTTTCAGGCTATGATTAAATGCGCCTCCGAAGGTCAAGCTGCGAAGACTGCTCGGAAATGTCACTCCTTCCAGGTTTTGATCAAAATGAAGTCCAAAGGTCAAGCTTTTCAAACTGCTTGGCAAGGTGATTCCTTCCAGGCCATCGCTGAACCCACCACCAAGGGTCAAGCTTTGAAGACTGCTTGGCAAAGGTCCTTTCAGGACGTAGCTGAAAAAAGAACCATCACCAAAGTCACCAAAGGTCAAATTTTGCAAACTGCTTGGAAAGGTCATGCGTGTCAGCATGTCACAGATAAAAACAAGGCACGTAAAGTCGTCAAGATTCCGCACATCATGTCCGAATGTCAAGCTGTGCAGATTGCTTGGCAAAGTCACTCCGTCCAGGATATCATTATAAACATCATGTCGAACGATCAAGCCTTGCAAACTGCTGGGAAAGGTCACTCCCTCCAGGCTCTGTTTAAATCCCCTTCCAAAAGTCAAGTGAGTCAGTCCTCTTGGAAAAATCACTCCTTCCAGGCTCTGATTAAAATCACATCCGAAGGTCAAGCTTTGAAGACTGATTGGCAAGGTGACTCCTGCCAGGCTCTGGTTGAAACCATGGCCAAAAATCAACCTTTGCAGACTGCTCGGAAAGGGGACTCCTTTCAGGCTCTGATTAAAATCATGTCCGAAGGTTAAGCTCTGCAAATTGTTGGGCAAAGTGACTCCTTCCAGGCTCTCATTGAACCTCCTTCCAAAGGTCAAGTGGTTCAGACTTTGCGGGAGGTGGTGCACGTACTCGCCGAGTGTTGTCCCTTCCATTTGTGTCAGACCCTCCAATGCGAGCTCTCCCTCCAGTACCGGATATCCCTGGGCGTAACACCATGCAGCATAAAAATCTGTTGGAACATAGGTAGAAGAAAGGGTCGCAGCCCCTGCAATGCCCTGATCTTGCAAACTTTGGCCGAGCACCAGCGGTGAAGCAAGGTGGTGGAGTGCAAGTCTGGTCCCTTTCTTTGTTGGAAGGTGCTTCGAAACCAGCTGGCACACCTCCTGGCCGAGGGTGGAAGGATGCAGGGACAGCTTGCAACCTTCACCATTCAGGCAAACTATATGAAGGTCAATCATTTCGGAGCCAACTGGTGGTTCCACGTAGCCACTCGCGGCCTCTTTGGGCGGCATTTGCGAGTGATGCTACGAGTAGCTGTGAGGGCCCCTCAAGAGCCATAGGGCTGCTAGGGCAGAAATTGAATTTCTCAGACATGCCGTGCTTGTGCTTATGCTCAGTAGCTGGATGTAACCTAGAAAATTCCAGCGTACAGGAGTTGATTGCCCACCGTTGGGAACCAGTTTGCCTGTGTCAA
This sequence comes from Cladocopium goreaui, assembly GCA_947184155.2. Taxonomy (NCBI): domain Eukaryota; class Dinophyceae; order Suessiales; family Symbiodiniaceae; genus Cladocopium; species Cladocopium goreaui. The sequence goes on along the minus strand of CAMXCT020004112.1, from coordinate 498,283 downwards.
GGGCTATCCAGCTGCGGGCCCGAAATTGGAAACCTGTCATGTTTTGCAGGTTGGGGATGTCCAGAGAGTGCTGGATGAGCCCACTCCCCTCACACTAAACAGTCTCTGTCTGTCTGACTCAGCCACCAAAATAAACAAATCTAGTACTAAGCATGGGTTTCTGAGGAGAGCACTCGAATGTGCATCCCAGGTAGTAAGGGATTAGCAACCCATAACCCACATATAATTGGTGATATTCCTTATATTTATATATCTCCCTTATTTCATATGCTTGTCGCCGCAGTCCTCACTTCCCAGCACTGCCGGCCTTTCAACATGGGACTTGCATCGCGAATCACGACCCCACTGCGCACACTATGATTCCTGAGAGAGGTGCTGAAACTATACATGGTGCCATCAGTACCCTTCGGTAATTTCACAGTTTGCCACCGAAAACTATCCATGTAGTTCCATGATCATGCATGATCTAATTTTCAAGAATGGTGATACTGTTTGTATATAATGTATATATATATAATCAGTCGGATCATGGCCTTGGTGTTAATAAGGTCAATCAAACTCAGTTGATAGCAACGATTCTCCCAAATTTACTGCCATAAAGACCTGGATTTGGACTACAGGGCCAAGTTACATGGGATTTATGGGCACCCTTTTTGCGTCCCACAATCACTATTCCTTACAAACAATATTAATTAAGCCCCTAAAAATCATGGCATGACCATCCCCCTTGATGGGAAAATCAGCAATGGTTTTGACCATGGCTGATTGGGTATAGCAACCCCCAAAAAGTAAACTTATTTAAAATGGACACGAATTACTTTTCTTTCTTGGGTTTATAGCTCAAAAATAATCTAAGTAAACAAACTGGGTAATAAACATGGCCAGTCGTTGGACGCGACTTGAATCTATCATCCCAGAAACATGTGGACGGAACGAATCAATATCCAATACATTCCGGGGATTCTTACGGATAATATATAATTATTCAATACTCGGGTGAAGGGATTAATGCTCCGAAAATGGTACCCTCTACGCGAAAACCAAGGGTTTATTGATCATGGACTGCAAACTGGGGAGGCGATACAACCAGCCCTGCCACTTGACATGGTACATCCATCCGGAGTCGGTTTCCGCAGTTTTGCTTCCATATACTAAGCTGAAGTGAGCCATGTTGGGAATGATTTTCCTTTTTAACGCTATATCATATGATCCTCCCCTATTCAATATTAATAAAAAACAAAACATCTAGACCCGCTAGTCATGAATAGATCCAATACTAAACCAACAGTTTCTCAGGTTGTTTTTAATTATATAATATCATTGGCTGCATGCATATCCTCATTTCAGGATGGTTCAAAAACCACATGAAATCACAATTTTTGATGATTAATTAAACTAGTTTCCACGTCAACTTTCGGCAGCCAAAAAAAATCACACCAAGAAAGCAGACCTTCGGCCTCCACTGCCAGGCTGCATGGCATTGCCGCAGTTGAACCAAGCCCGTTCTCGGCAGCAGTCCTTGCCCACGGCCCAGTAAGCAGCTGAAGTCACAGTCTCATTCATCACCTGAGTTTTCATGGGGTGATTCAAAAAGAAATGTACAGGAAACCATTGTCTTTACCTTGAAATTTCATGAAATACCAAAGTTTCCCACAACCATTACCCAGTTCTGGGACATTCTGGGAGGCTTGGTGCTTGGATTCAAATCTGCAGGAAACTGTGGTTTCATTATCCAAATATGTGGGTTCCTCTGGAGGATGGATCGCACTGATCCACTGTGACAGCTGCAGGGTGGATGCTGAAACGGCTCCAGTGTGCATTTCACGCAGCTCCTAGTTGGGAAACACATAGAAATACCCCTGACAAAATCAAAGTGATCACATGATGCAAAAGTTCTCAATCAAAACCTGCCGGGATGACAAGTAAACCACACATAGGTAAGTGTTGATAGCCACCTGAAACATGGTTTGCTGGAAAATCCCTGCTTTATATATATATATATATGGATGATTAGATATTATAGATGGGTTTCCCATTCAACTGCCCGTGGCCATGGCCCAGTGGCCACGGGTGCAGCACACCACAAAGAGCCAGAGACAAAGCCAACTCCTCTGGTGCTGTCCACATGTGTGCCATCCTGAAACTGCAGGAAACCTTGCACGTCGCACCGCGGGAGATGAGGCGAGGAATTTACGCTGCGTTACAACATGACAGGAGATTTCGTAGGGAAAACAGCATGCTAGCTGGGAAACCTATACAGCATTCCACTTTGAATGCGCATGCCAGTAACAAAACTATCATACGCTAACCTAGTTATACAGTTATACGTTGAATATGCCCAACTATATATGGGCTATGAACATCTATGAACCATTTACCAGCTGCGACGCGCATCCAGGTATAGCACTTGGGCAACTTACTCCTCAAAACACTGCATGGAGCCTAGCCGGGGCAGCTTGTTAGAGATGCAGAGATGAGTCAGTTTCAGTAGTACACGCGTGTGTTTGAAAGTTGTGTATGCGCGCCAAAAATATCAAATTATCCCGGCAAGAGACCCCAAACAGTGCGGGGAGAGTAAAAGGAAAATGTATTATAATGCTGATGATGATGTTAATGTTGATGAGGATGGTGTTGTTGTTTGCTGTTGTTGATGATGATGATGGTGATGATGATGGTAATGATGATGATGATGATGATGATGATGGTGGTGGTGGTGGTGATGAGGGTGTTGATGATGATGGAGGTGATGATGATGATGATGATGGTGATGATGATGATGATGATGATGATGATGGTGATGATGTTGGTGATGGTGATGATGATGATAATAATGATGCTGGCGATGGCGATGCTGATGAAGAAGAATAAGGAAAAAAGAAGAAGGTGATGATGGAGATGATGATGAGGATGATGTTGATGATGGTGATGATGATGATGTTGATGATGATGATGATGATGATGTTGAGGAGGAGGAGGAGGAAGATGCTGACGTTGAGGAGGATGATGTTGAGGAGGAAGGCCGAACCCAAGACCGGGAAGCACACTTTGTGCGAGCCTGCGCAATCGAAATGCACATGGACATTGCACCGTAGCCATTTTGTATGGACATTTAATTAAGGGAAAAGTGCCGGACGCCAATCCCGCGACACTCATTTCGCGCAGTCGAAAGGCACATGGACATGTCACAAGAGGCATTCTGTGCGGAAGTTTACAGGGAAAATGGCGGACGCTTCTCCCGCGCGGCCAAACGCTTCCGATACCACCTCAATTGAACACCGGGCCTTAACTGTTACCGTAAGAACCCCTCAGTGTGGACACACTGTTTGGGGAAAAACATGATAAACCACTGGGTTTGGGCGGGTGCCCTATTGTCAGACAGATGACATACTTCACGTGGAATATTCCCCTAGAACATCTTAGAACCACTCTTTTGGATCATTTTGACCAGCTTCCATGTTTTCCTTTCCAACATTTTCCAACCAAGACTACCAATTAATCACTCCCACCTCTGACTCCACCGCACCTGCATCTGCCACCGAGCCCGGTTTGGAGTTGGGATCGACGCTCAAATAACTTGGGCTGCGATCGTAGAAATGGAAGGGGTAGAGGTACTTGGCCTCATCGTAGAGCCTCAAATCACGCAAAATTCCAGGATTGCAGGATACTTGAAGTCAACTTAACGCCTGAAGTGTAACTCCTGTACAGCTTTGTGACAAAGAAACACGTAACAAAAAACATAAAAGATAATAGATAGAGGATGATAGAGTCTGATAGAGGTGTCAGTCAGACTGTGAAACCAACAATCAAATCCGATTGGCTGGAACTCCTGCCCACAACTAGTAGCAATCGATTAATTACAAAGGAAACTTCTCGAACAATGGCAAACAGATCGAACAACTCCACCAGTTCACTTCCAACTTAACAAGACAAATATACACAAATGATGAACCATGATGAAGCACGAAGCATGAGGTTCACCATGTCCATCCAAGCTGCCCCATGGCCCAACCAACTAAGGTAATTCCAAGGCAAACGAAGGCCAAGACTTTCCACGGTGGAGCCCGAGAATACCTGAAATGGGGGGGCTAACATCTACAAACAGAGTCCAAAAAAAGGCCCTTAAAGGGCACAGAAAACAATCATGATTGGGAAATATTGGGAAGAAAATAGCATCTTTCCTGGTCGAAAAGATCAAGTCGCAGAGTGGATATGCCTATTGAAACCTAGTGATGTTGTTGACCCTGCCGAAAGGTCAATGCCTGCAAATGATATACCATATCGTGTGACATCATTTGAGATCTGTCTCAAGTGAATTGATGGCAATACCTGGAATTTATGAACATCTGGGACACACTGGGGGAACATATCATGCAACCAAGCCAAGACCAGAATCATTTACGATAGATGAATGAAAACCAATGAATTGAATGTAATCATGGGTTTGTCAACAAATTGGCATCTCTGAGACTCCAACAGCAAGTTAAGTGGTGGATATGATGATAAACCACTGGGCTGCCCTATTTCTGCGCAAATCCTTAAAATTATCCTGCACGAAGCTTTGCCCAACGTTCATGACTACGTAAAACCCAAAAATTGTTGGCTACACCCCCATCAAAGATACATTCGATATCACCAATAAATCACAATAAATCTTCATAATTCACCACGTATTGCATGATATGTGGTAGGTACAGCTCGCACCATAGCTGCTAAATCCATGATATTTCTGGATGACTTGTTCCAAAAATCCTCATAACCTCCAAAAAGTTCAGGAAAAAGGATAGCTAAACCCGAAAATGTGTGGCCATATATAAAGTGGGATCACAGTACCCTTCGATATCAAACATGGCAATGGCAAATTCATCAATTACTGATTTTTCCCAGCTACAAATATCATCAAACATCCATTAATTTGGGACTTCCCCAGTCAGCCAAGTTTGATGACACCGTTGCGGGTACCCAGGGGTCCCTCCTCCCGTCTTCCGGAACGTGACGGAACGATGTCGTCCGAGGCGCAAGAGGAAGCCACAGGACAGCAGCAACGAGGCGCTGACGGAGAGAAAGCACAGCGCCTGGCCTTGCACTAGGGAGGTGGAGATCAGCACCATGCCTGGGATGGGGATGGGATGGGGATGGAGCATGGGGATCATGGTGTATCTTAGATACCTGCCATAAAATCCAACCTTTAGCTGGTTAGGACTAATTCCATCATTGATAGCAAAAGGTTCAAGTCAGAAAGTATCTGACCAAGGTTGACCAAGGGATGGGGATGGATGGGATGGGTTTTAGGCCAACTTTCAAGTTGATTGAAAGAATCCGAACTTGAAATGGTGAAGGGATAAAGGGAAAGTTTATAAAGGAAACTGCTTGGTGATCATGGTATGGGTTAATTGCCAGAATTTCACATTTATCTGGATGGAATAGTGGTTGGGGGTGTAATTTGGGCGACATTTCTGAGCTGATGCGTACACAATGTGGACCATGCCACCCTGCCGGAAAAATGACTAAAACAGCCACGGCTCCAAAGAGGAACCATGGAAACATCAAGGGCGGAAGATCTTTCCACGACCTCAAGAGCCCGCAACACGGTCAAAAAATCAGTTGGTAAACCACATTCATTCATGATAAAAAAGATCATCCATGGGGAAAACCCCATGCTTGGAAAAAGCATTGATTCTAAATTCTAAACATGTTGTGAATCTATGTAATCTATGTTATGAACCCAAAGCCAATGGGCTTTGGAAGCTTCAAACGTAGTGAATAAAGTGCTGGATCCTGATGGCTGCAGCCTCATCTGCTCGACTGACTCCAAGCGGCAAACAAAATTGCAGACCATCCTTTTGGTAGGTAAAAAAAACATTGTTTCTAGGCAAAACCGCATCATCCTGTCTGATTTAACATTTGCAGATCCCAATGTTTGAAGCTCCAAGACTTCCGTCGAATGAAATGAGACAAGAAGATGGGCCCTCCGGTAAACTAACATAGCTATTGAAAATTGCAATTTATAGTTGATTTTCCCATGAAAAATGGTGATTTTCCATACCTATTTTAAATTACCAGACAGTGCCCCTATCCCATCCCATTTGATGTTGGCTGGTTGGAACATATTCATACATATTCCTTTTTATGGGCGCTGACAAACCCTCCTAAACCAGTTCGGTTGGAAACCAACGTTTCAAAAAAAAACATCTGGTATTTCCCAAATGGCAAACCCAATATCATGTTGATGGTTGATGTTGATTGTGTACATATCCCAGTATGTTCCATTATGCCAATTCTACAACTATTTATGTTGGTCAAGTCCTCCAATATCCCATATATATATTATATCCCATATATATCCCATATATATATATATATGTGTGTGTGTATATGTGTAAATATATACATAGTTAAAATAATAGTAGCAATAATAACAATCAATGATTTTCATTAGGTAAGTCACCATGATGGTGAAATCTCTCAAATCCCATTGGCATTTTAATCACTATTACCCGATCCAACATGGCAACTTTGTTCAAAACGTCACAATGGAAAAATAACACCATTTACAGATTATGTTCGAAGCTACACACCTGCATTTACAGTAGATTTTCCCATGTTTCCGCGTGAGTTTTCCATATTTTTGACAGTGATTTTCCAGCTGCCGCCGAGCTTCGGCTTTCCTCTCTGCTTCGCGCGGTCTTCCTCTGTCGCAATGCCGTTAGAGCCTTGCCGCAGGAGAGAAAAAATGTGTTTCGCCATCAAACCATGCAGATTTTACCGTGAAAACATGGTGCTTTCAGCAACAAACCTGCTGCGAAACCTGCTAAAAAATACCAGGACCCATGGAGATTTGACTTGATTTGACCCCTTTAGATCCATGGGGCCTGCTCCTCATGCTGTCCTGCGCTTACTTTTTGGGCATCTCAATTAAGTGAAGTGGTTATACAATACTACAATACCCAGTAACACTATGTAAACATTGGTTATAAAATGTTATATGTTACAAATATACATATGTGTGCAACGTGTTTGCATGTATTATCACATATTGTATGTCCAATAGCTGGTTTCTCAGTGGATGATCTACGTCTCCACTTCACCCTGGCAACCGGTCATGGGGAGACGTAAAAAATATGGCAATTTGTTGGTGAGATGCCCGTTAACTATAGACATGTTCACCATAAGTCCTTAAGTTTTCCTGACATTCATCAACTTAGACATACTTTCAATGGATTGGTTTAAAGGAAATTTTACAGGAAAACCCCATATTTCATGGGAAAATAACTCTGGTTTCCGGTGTAGATTTTCCCAAACAAACCAACCCATTGATACTTATACCATCTTAATACCCTCTGGTAATTTAACATAACTATGGAAAATCACCATTAATAGTGACATTTCCCATGAAAAATGGTGATTTTCCATAGTTATGTTAGTTTACCAGAGGGTACCCATCTCGGGGGGTGCTTCCCCAGCCCAAATCCCCTCTGCCTTCATCCTTCGCTCCCAATTCCACAGCTCCGTAATCTGCTGGGGGAGCCGATGGCTTCGGCCCTGCGCACATCATAGGGCTATAGCCGGACCATGGCATCATGGAAGCAGTGAAGTGGCTGTAGTTGAAACTTACTGGAATATCCTGAAAAACAGTAGTAATTCCATCATATTCCATCCATGTATGATGGAAAATCATGGGATAATATTGGTATATATATATATATATGTTATATTCCCATGAATCCATGAATACCCATAAATGACATAGGTAGCTTCTATCCAAAAAAACAATGGCTATTCATGGCTTACATTCGCCGATCATCCGTGAGCTGCAACACCTGGGGAGGTCAGATTTCACTGGCTAGGGGGCATTGTATAGGACATGTTATCCCAGGATTACCCTTTGGTAAACTAATATAGCTATGATTTTGTTTCATGTTTAATAGGTATATATAAATTGTAATTTTCAATAGCTATGTTAAATTCCCAATACCAAAGGGTAGTACACTACAAGTTTACCACTACATTTTCACAGTAATTTGTCACGATTTTCTGAGTACCACCTCCGGCAATTGCCGACACACAGCAGTGGGTCAGCTCCAAGTGGCCCGGCGTCTTTCAATTCTGTAAGGTGACCCTCTGGTAAACTAACATAGCTATGGAAACTCAGAGGTAAATCAGCTATAAATCACGAGAGGGTAACAAAAATGCCACTTTCGGACATTGCATACTCTGATTAGTGCTTCGAAACACTTGTTCATCCCGCAACAATCAAAATAATCAAAGATCTTCCTGGAAAGTCCCGCATCCACAGCTACCCTGTGCCATCCTGCCTTTCATTGCAATATATGGATGTCCACTACCGGGGGAAGTTTTACCCTTCAGAGACTTTTCCGAAGGGACAGCAAGCGACGCAGCGATGGAATCGCGCGGCTGAGCCAAAATGTTGGGACAAAATGGATCAAAATGGGACATATACCATTATCAGTCCATTTTGATTGGTCTAATAGTTATGATTTTTACTTCCCAGCAGGAAAGGACGTTTTGGAGGTGCGAGAGGCTTGCTCCAGCGTCCTCATTTGATTTCAAGTGACTCAAAGCCCCTGCACAAGCATACCAGCATCACAAAAAATGGTGACTCTGAGAAAAATGCGGTAAATTTTAAGCCGCATACCCCCAAGTAGATAGGACAGTAATATCCCACTAAGATAATGATAAATAACTTGTCTCTGTGATTTGAAGGTCACCATCTTTCAAGCATAACCCCTATTAAATGGGCCTTGATGTACCCCGTTCTGCAACTGAAATGCCATATTAGCACTTGCCACTGGAAGAAACCGCCAATATGTAGCAACTTAGCACATGGGCTGGTTTGAAGATAAACTACCGCCATATTTTTTATGCTTTAAACAATCATTTTCCTCATGATCATTGCCATCAACTCTAGGCACCACATTTTCACACACGCACAAATGCAATGTTGTTGGCTGTATAAAACTCATCAAGATTCCATGTCTACTATATCTCCAAATATCCCCACATTACATATATATATAATTATATATATATACTACACCTCACAGAAAATGAATCAAAATGACAAGTTCACGAACATTCAACTGAAATGATGAGTTTACCCTGGGCTAAACTCACGTAGATCTGGAAAATCCCATAGAAAATCCGGAAAACACCGCGTCCTACCTTGGCCCAGGGCGGGATTGCACCAGCTGGCACGGTGGGGGAGGCAGCCTAGGAACGGTGCGGCCGATCAAGTAGGGGATGTATACTGCAAAGTGGCCCCAGTTATTTTTGGTGTTCTGCAAACCATCTGAATCTAGATATCTTCCTCATATATATATATATATACACACATCATCTGAATCTAAATCTAGATACTGTATATACCTTCTACATCCTAATTATTCTACTCAGAAACCAAATCAGCTAACTACTGAAACAAACACGACCACGATGATGGAGATGCAGCTTTTATAGCTGCTAAAATGTCAGGCCTACCATGTGTGAATGATGTTAAGGCAGATTCCATTGCTACTCGTTGGATTCTACCCCCCAAAAAAATATCCAATCTTCTGCGCTTCCACAACTGGTTGGTGCTGTCAAGTGGGATCATTATACCGTGTTTATCTATAGTTTTTTGGCGAAAACAAATGAACAAATCAGCCCAGGCATTCAGCCTGTGTAAGTCCTAGATCCGCTCTCAGTTCCACACATGACCCATGGGTGCTGCCGCCTGCAACGGGCAAAGGTTCGATTCTTGTCTCCCAGGGTTCCCATCTACAAAGGGAAGGTGAAACAAAACTCTGCTAAAAAATGGGGATGGCTGGAACATGGGGGTGCCCTGGACCTACAAGATTGGTGATTATTAGGCGGAAGGACAATTGATGCCTCAGGCTGTATAATGCTTTACCTGCAGACCCACAGGCAACGTTTGATCCCTGTAACCTGCAGTCTGGACCTGGAAAATCTTCAAAATATAAAGTTTAAACAGGTTAAAACTTCAGATTTTGCCTCTAACACCAAATTGAAATTGTCAGGTTCTCTTCTCATTGCCGAGCCACCTCATTTGTCTTTTGCAATTGGCTAGTAGGGGATTGTCAGATTGTCCATTGCTGCGTTAGATCAAGGGATGGTTCGTTCACGGCATGGTATGGTCTCCTGCCATGCCTCTTTGGCGCTTTCTGGCAGCTCTGTGGCTGTTTCGCCGGTTTCTGGCATGGCAGATGGGTACGGGGGAGAGGGGATTGACATTCCAAAACTGCACGTAGATTGGAGAATGCCCCATGGAAAACATAGAAGACTTGTCACTTTTTTCATTGGGTGCCGCTATGTGTCAAGAAAAACTGTGGCCCTCAGCGATCCTGGCACAAGAATTGTATTTAAGCACTGTGTCATTGCCATCATTGCCATCATTGCCATCATTGCCATCGTTGCCATCATCGCCATCATCGCCATCATCATCATCACCGCCATCATCGCCATCATCGCCATCATCATCATCATCATCATAACCATCATCACCATCATCATCATCATCACCATCATCCCATTATCATCATCACCATCATCATCGCCATGGTCATCATCATCATCATCACCACCATCACCACCACCATCATCATCATCATCACCATCATCATTGCCATGGTCATCATCATCGTCATCATCATCATCATCACCATCATCATCATCATTGCCATCACAATTATCATCATCATCATCATCATGTCATCGTCATCGTCATCGTCACCATCAACATCATCATCATCACCATCATCATCATCATCACCATCATCATCATCATTGCCATCACAATTATCATCATCATCATCATCATCATCATCATGTCATCGTCATCGTCATCGTCACCATCAACATCATCATCATCATCACCATCATCATCATCATCATCATTGCCATCACAATTATCATCATCATCATCATCATCAATCATCAATCATCAACAATCAATCATCAATCATCAATCATCAATCAATCAATCAATCAACCAATCAATCAATCAATCAATCAATCAAATCAATCAATCAATCAATCAACCAACCAACCAATCAATCAATCAATATCAATACAGAACGGCCCCTCATGGGGGAGTGATTTTTGCTCTAAAAATGGTCAAAAATACTGGTATTTACAGTGTTTTGTGACCAAAGTGGGCTTAAAACCGTTATTTTAGAGCAAAAAATAGAGTTCACCTCCAAAGGCTCTCATATGCTGTCATAAATCACTGGCATTTACAGACTCTTGGTGGCAGGATTCAATTCTTCCTGTGAGGCTTGCAAAGAACTACAAACAATCAGCACATAACAGAAAACATCTGCTGCACAACATGCCATAAGAATGGGTAGCTGCACATCTTGGAACAGAATATACAGTAGCAATAGGTGACTAGTGTGATGGAGGTGATGGAGAAATTCTATTGCTAAAAGCAATTGATATGATATAGGTTTTCTTCATGAACTTGTTAGATTGATATCATCTTAACATATATATATATATTGTATATAGAAGCATTTGCGCTACATAAGAAGTATGGTGGGAAGGGCATACATTATATAGGTGGATATAACACAAGCACATCTAACACTCTGGATAAGAAGGATGGTGGGAATGTTACAATGCAAGAAGTAGGTACATATCTCGTTTATCATTGTTATCTTGCAGAGTCTTGTCAGCAGTCTCATTTCAATAGTTAGACAGAGAGACAGAGAGAAAGCCTAAGAGACACCAAACCTGCACAGGCACCAAAAAAAACAAAAAAAACAAACCACTAGATGCACCAAACCTGCACAGGCACCAAAAAAAACAAAAAAACTAAAATTTCCAGGAACTATGGGTCCACTTCTGAGTAGTTGCTGGGTTGTTTGTTTTTTTTGTTTTTTTGGTGCCTGTCGATGTTTGGTGCATCTAGTGGTTTGGTTTTTTTGTTTTTTTTGGTGCCTGTCAATGTTTTGTGAAGTCAGAGTCACCAAACCTGCACAGGCACCAAAAAAAACAAAAAAAACAAACCACTAGATGCACCAAACCTGCACAGGCACCAAAAAAAACAAAAAAACTAAAATTTCCAGGAACTATGGGTCCACTTCTGGGTAGTTGCTGGAATTTTTGTTTTTTTTTGATTTTTTTGGTGCCTGTCGATGTTTGGTGCATCTAGTGGTTTGGTTTTTTTGGTTTGTTTGGTGCCTGTCAATGTTTTTGTATATCTCATGTCAAGATCATGATGGAAAAAAGTGTGTTTTACTACGGTTTTAGACCCTCCAAATGCATAAAACATCGGTATTTACAGTGTTTTATCATCATGTTTAATGAAAAATCACTCCCCCACGGGGTGCCGCCCTCTATCAATATCATCATCATCATCATCATCATCATCACCATCATCAATCATCAATCATCAACAATCAATCATCAATCATCATTCATCAATCAATCAATCAATCAACCAATCAATCAATCAATCAATCAAGCAATCAATCAATCAAGCAATCATCAATCAATCAATCAATCAATCAATCAGTCAATCAATCAATCAATATCATCATCATCATCGTCAATCATCAATCATCAATCATCAACAATCAATCATCAATCATCAACAATCAATCATCAATCAATCAATCAATCAATCAAATCAATCAATCAATCAATCAAGCAAGCAAGCAATCAATCAATCAATCAATCAATCAATCAATCAATCATCACCATCATCATCATCATCATCATCCTTGTTGTCAGCAGCACCTTCACCTGCCCCATCCTGCGACCCCTGGGACTCCACACTTTGATTTCGGAAGATGGTTTCACCTTCTTCCTCAGCTCACAACGCGAAGCCGGAATGACGTTTCGAACACAAGCTGTTGGAACCATGAAATCTGTGTAGAGAACCCCCTAAACGAAAAACATGCTCAACGAATCCTCAGTTGAAAACAAAAGGATCTGCGGTAAACCGCCATCAAACCCGCAAGGAAAACTGAAACTGTTCTAGATCGTTTTTTGGGCCGCTGGAGTATGGATGGCATTCAATGTCATTTTTTGTTGTTAATCATTCCAGTTAGTTCGACCTCATGGCTCAACAATGTTCAACACTACCAGTTTTTTCCCAACAATTCCTGGTGAAACGATGCTGCACCTGCCATTGGTTTCCACCAAATCATCTTCTGACCCATCGGTTGCCGCCAGGATGCATTGGTCTCTTCTACCCAATCTGATGCCTGAGGCATTCTGCAAATCGGCTGGTTCTCCTTACGCGACTTACGATCCAATCACATATTGTCGGGGCCAGAAAAGGTCTCGATGCCTGTCGCGTGTCAATTACTGACCGTTTATCTTTCGAACAACTTTTTGCGATCACATGCGATCGCCAAGTGTGAATGATGTTGGTTTTGAAGTGGCCAATAATTACTATAATGCTATATATATATATTTATTTATTTATTTATAATCTGAATGCTACATAGGCCATGAATACGCAGCAATTGTCTCGAATTCGACGGGATCTTCAACAGCGCCTGCTCCAGTACTGGGTCCAGGCAGGGATGAAAGGAACACATATCCAATGTCTACCCTCTGGTAAACAAACATCATTATTGAAAATCATGGAAAATTACCATTTTAAATCATTTTCAAAGGTAAATATTTATAAAAATGGTAAATCGAATCTATAAATGGGCCATGTTCAATGGCAAACTGTTAGTTGAGGGTAAACCACATGACCATCCAGTTCCATCCAGGCTCCAGCAGCTCCAAAGCCAGTGATCCCAGAGGCACAGTGACCCTACGAATGAATTTCCATGGGCGAGTAGTAAACATTCAACAATGCTGCATTTTTGTTTGACTTGTTGCATCTTGTTGCTGACTTGCTGGTATAGTTTCTAAGCACCATTCCTGGTATTCCTGTAACTAGTCTTTTTTGGATTGTTTTATTCCCGAAACGCAGTTAAATATATCCCAATCATTCGATGGCCTCCTGGAATCATCCAGCTATTTCGATGGGATTTTCCCATGAAACCATCCAGCTATTGGGTATCCTTAAGATGGAAACCCCCATGTCTCCCGGCAACGCCGCGCCTCGTTGGTGCCTCGGGAGCTGCCAAGTGTTGATGGCCATGGGATAGTGTAGGAATCTGAATGGATCTAACGTAGGATGCTCTGAAACATACCAGCTTCATGTCAGATCACGATGCCCTGGCAGCATGTTGGCCTCTATCGGATCTATCGATCGCAACATCTCATGGAAATTCCTGTATCAGGGGTACATTTACAGGACATCTCAAGGTGTTGCGGTAAAAACTGAGGTTTTCTCTGGAGTTCTCACATCAATAGATTCCCGGAAATTCCCTACAAATATATGATATTCCTTATAGATTTCCCATGTAGGAAAAAACATATCTTCAGCAAAATCCGGGAAAATCCATATACATTAGCATATATCCCATTAATATCCTATTAATATTTCCTATTGAATATAGTGAATCACTATATTATCACCATTATATCTAGGAAAATCCACCTGTTCAGTGGGAATACGTCCTGTTAAATATAGTGAATGGTACCACTACATCCAGAAAAATCCAGCTGTGCCAAGAGGCGAGGTTTGGTCGCTTTCTCTGCAGCCTTTTGCTCGGCCTGTGCCTGGAGCAAGGTGCACGGGCAGGTGGCAGGTGTACCCCATGAATACTGTTGATATACCATCATATCCTACAATAAATCCATTTAAATCCAACAGTATACTCATCTACACAATCATAGACCTTGAAACTGAGAAACGAGAAAGTCAGGTCTATGTTTATTTTCCAAAAACGACAGTTGGTAGATCCACATGTTGGAACCGGTCTGTTCATATTGGAGTTGGGCCCAGCGGACGGGAGCTGGGTAGCTTCGTTGACGATTTCTTGGCCATAGGACAATACACTAAGATAAATATGACATGTGTCCAAGCTATATAGGTTGATAGGCAAATGTTTCCCATAAATAAAACATCGCCAAGCAGATTTTCTTGATGAGTATCTACGAGCTGCTGGTCTGCGATGGGATTTTCGAAGACTGGAGATCATCCTGATTCGAAAACCATTTTTTTGACACATCGAATCGAATCATCACCAATTGTAATTACTGGTCGTTTGATAGGGGATTCCAATAGGTCATGATAGTCCAAACATGTCTTGGATAGAAAAAAAGAACGAATTAAACCCCATATCATCACCAGCCAACAGGGGTTTAGCAGCCATTGCTCACTTGAACGCATCAGCGAAATCACCGGGGGTTGGGTAACCTGTGGCACCTGGACCCCCGCTACCTGCCTCAGCTCTACTCATTTTGATGTGATATCATGTGACGATATGTGATGCGTAGTTTCACCGAAAAGAAACTCACAATCTAGTTTCACCAATATCCTCCGTGATCTTTTCCATGAGTTTCGCACTACCTTGGTCTCCAACCATGGAACCTAAATGGCGGCCCACTTTTTCGTCCAACACCGCATCCGCGCCATTCCCACCAAGCCAGCCTTGGCGTGGTTTCACTCGGTCCATGTTCAACCCAACAAGTTGGATCTAAATTTAAATGTTCAGTTTCCATGAATTTCAAGTACAGATGCTGCAGTTCCACAAGATAGAAAAGCTAAAACGTACCACTATTTTCGAAAAATCTGACCTTATCTATCTTTTTGGGGCTTCCAAAGGCTGATTCGCAGCAGAATTTCAAGGGAAAAGCACCTTGGTTTACCAGCCAAATTGGTGATTTCATGATCTTCCAATATTTCTAGCTGGATTTTGTCTGCTTACTTACGTTGGTTTATTTATTGGTGTTTATTTAGGTATTGATACGTGGTGCCCCCCCTCTTGCAAGTTGGTGTAATCCCCATTAAGTAAAGACCAGACTATACCATAAACCATTGTTATCCATAGACTGCTAAGTTGATTTACAACTAATATAGCTAGGGCTTATGGTAGACATAGTCTATACTGAAAGGGGTGGTATAAACCAACCTACAAGTGGGGGTCACCACATTGCAGTTAATCAATGTTAGTCATTCATTTCAGACCATTTTTGGGAGAAAATTGTGTGGTTTAATTTCGTTGTTGGTGGTTGTCTTGGGATTAACTTCTGGTCATCAAGAATGGCCATTGGGAAAAACACAATTATTAACCGCAGAATCATCCAACTTTTTATCTAGTGAATATTGATTGATGGTTGGCTTAAACGGCTTGGTTAAAGGAGAAAATGTCGGAACCCATGAGTTTCGACCAATCATTTTTTGGTGGATCCAATACCTCCGACGAAGGGCTCACTCGGGCTCGATGCCGGCTAGATGCCGGCTAGACGTCCTTAGACACCACGTTCGTGCAATATGTTAAAAAGAAAACACCAAGCATTTCATTAGGATGCATTGTCATCATTAAAAAACATATGGATCACTGGATCACTATAAATCATGGTCAAACTGTCAAACTAGTAGTAGTACGTTTCGATCTATTCGGCTGTTGATATACAGATTAGATCGGTTGATTCCAGCCAAATGCCCTTCCAGCCCTGCGCGCGGCCGGATGTGAAATGTGGGCATTCCAGCACCTGGTGGGCTGGCACTTGGGGCAAGGGGAACTGCCGAGGAGAACTGGCAAGTTTTCGGCGTGTCAAAACATGATTTTCCTATGAAAAACAACCGACAATCATGGATGAATCATGGAAAAAAACAGTGGTTTTTAGCAATTTTTAGCCTCTATGACTAACTGAGCTAACAATCCTCTATGACTAACAGCTTGCTAAAAAAGCAAACTGGTATAGCTGGCCAGTTTGAAAGTTCGCTGAGAATAGCGATATCTACCAGCAAAATTTATGACAATTCATGGGGAAACCCCAGGGTATGATCGAAAAAATGGTGCAGTTTTACATGTAGGTCATACCTGCTGTGGCTAAAAAAGGCCCTTGAAGTTCGTGAACTCAGTTCTCGAGCCTGGCTCCTGGGGATCTGTACGAATTTAGGCATCGTGATATAGCACACCATCCAGTAAACATCCAAGAAACATCAAAAAACTATGGACATCCAGGGTTTTCCCATTTGTAAATGATCTAAATTCATGGTGGGTTTTTCATTCTAGTTTACTGGTGGGTAGGCAATATTGGCATCGGGTTTACCACCTTGCCCTCTGATAATTCAAGATAGCTATGGAGAATCGCCATGTTTGACAGGTAAAGAATCTATAAATTGGCCCGTTTTCCATAGCTATGTTAAATTACCAAAGAGTACCCACTAAATCTATTCCATTCCGTTTTTCACTGGGCATCCAATCGACCCGCACAGTACTAGCTTCACCACTTGTCACTTGTTCGACCATTGATGACATGAAAAAACTTCAACCACGATTAAGCACCACAGATGCCCTGATGACCCCAACCTATAGATGTTCTTGGCATATATGTATATACGTATGTTTATGTAGTCATCCCTCGCACCAAAAAAAAAACAACTCCCGCTAAATGGTGATGAATCACTTTTATATCTTTTCGGGTGCTACTTTATATATATATATAGTTTTTTTTTTTCTCTCTCTCTCTCTATCTCTCTCTATCTCTCTGTGCGTACCTAATCCCAAAAGGACACCAGACCCAGCAGGACTTTTCATTTTTTCATCACATCTCAAAGCCCTCAAGGGCGCTGGAGGACGCTGAGCACGACTGTACAATGGCTCATAGCTCAAGGAATGAAACATGAAAGGGGCTTCCAAATCCGCAGCACAGCCTTATGACAAAACGTTTCGAAAAAGCACTTACCTGGGAGCCTGGGAGAAGCCTATAAAATCTATAAAGGGAACAAAAATCACCAAACTTGGGGTGATTGTGGTCACTTGATGTCCTTTTTTGGGGATCTGTCACCATGGCTGCGCTGAGGGAAGCGACCCTCAACGGGTGGAGAGATCTGTCACTCGCAGCGATCGGCTCCCCACTGCAGGGGGGGAACTGGTCGATCAAGCCGCAGCCTGGGAATGGCTGAACTATGCTGAAATCATGTCTGGCCCAGAACAATAAAGGATACAATGGGAGTAAGCAGGGGGACTAGTAGAAGAAGAAGAAGAAAAAGAAGAAAACAAGTGCAAGAAGAACGCAAGTGCAAAAAGAAGAATAACTTCAACAACACAAGCAAACAAACAAACACACCAACAAAACATAGCAAAACCAGAATATATAAAGGAGAAATCTGCATACTGTATACCCACATGGGATTCTTTGATGCAACACCGCCAGCATGCACACAGGCTTGCCTGACTGATGGTCACTGTTCATCCTGCACCTTCAAAACATCATCCATCAGTTGCGGGGAAGCCAACTTAATGCGAGCTCGACCTCAGGATGGCAATGCGTGGTAGGTGGGATCAACAAGAACTCAACGTGGCCTTCTGTGGGTGTTTTGCTTTGTGTTTTGTTCTTCTTCTCGCCTCCCATAAAACCCATATATCTATGTGTGCATGTATTTATATACATACATTACAAAATTGGCAAAATTGGTGACATTCCACACACACACAGTCACACACACATAACATATATATAATATATATATATATATGCACTGTATATTTATGTGGCCATTAAGACACAAGCTGGACCATTCCAAGCACCTCCTCACAAACACACAATGCATCTCACAGAAAAATTGCTGAAACCAACTCCTGAGCCACAGGAGTCCTTGATCATTGCTGCCACAGGCTGCTGGTGGACCGTGGAAGCCATGATGAGACTGGAACACTCCACTCGTTCCTGGGTGTCAGCGTAGCAGCGTGTGTTTTTTACCATCGAAAATCTCAAGGTTGGAGCATCAAATGTTCAAAGATGTTACCATCCAAATGCGAGGTGTCCTCTTACCACCAACCATATTTATGTGCTCCCAAATTCAATCAATTCGGCACTCACATCCCTAAAAACATTGGTTGCCAGATTTGATATGCCTCCATAACACCTACCATCCTGGAGCTCTAAACCATGAGTCCCGTTAGATTGTCTGCACTTCCCAAGCATCAGAGTAGTGCTCCAAGTGTCAACTGGCTTCAGATTTTCACGTCAAAACTTAAGTGTTTAAAACTCCTTACCACATCTGACCACCAACATTGAGCTTCCGTTGGTCCCAGTTTCAATACATTGGGTTCAGGAAAAATCTGAGGGAAATCACACACATGAGCAAATGCATTTGTGTTTCTATATATACTTCACGTTTGTAGATACGATGATTTTCCCATTAAAACAAACCTTTTGTTCGAGATTTCCGGGCCAGCCTGGGGAGGTTTCCTATACCAGGCTCTCTACCAAGTCTGGTGCCAGTTTCAATCGCATTCAGATTCCCCGTTTCAACGTTGATGATTGGATCCTATATCATCATCATATATGATTGGATATTTATATATTTAAATATGTTTAAACACATTACTATATTTTTACATCAACATGTGCTAAATGGTGTTTCAAATCCGTTGGTTGATGATTGGATCATATTGAATCACCATTTAGCCCAGTGGATCCCAATTGTCAATCCCATAGTTGCGAAATCCCCGTTGGTTGATAGTTTTTTAAGATAAAGAGAAGAGACATCATCCGTCTTGAACCACCTTCAGCTAAGACTGGCAAGTCTGGATCCCAGCTTCATATAGCTTAATTTTCTGTTTCAGATGTCCTGTTTCAACAGTGTTTGCCATCAAGATCAATGATCAATCATCCCATTTAGCATTCTGGTCCCAGTTTCAATCCCCATCGTTGCAAAATTCCCACTGTTTGACAGTTTTTTAAAAACTGTAATAATCATCCTTCAACCAAGTCTACCAAGCCTGCTTCCCAGTTTCAATTGGATTCTCCCTGTTTCAACAAGGATGGGATCCTATTAGATCATATCGATGATCATAGTGACGTCACTACCGGGTTTCCCCAGGTCTATCAGGTCATCCCAGTTTCAATCGGATTCAGATTCTCCTGGATCACGGTTTCCGTCACCGTCTTGTCGAAGCAATGCGTGGCCGCCACCACGATGTGCAGCGTGGCGTGGCTCAAAGGCAACGCGCCCGACCTGAAAACAAGGGATAGTATGCAAAAGATTGGGCTTATGACATGTCCAAGATGAAATTCTAGTGAGTTGTTCATGAACATGTGCTAGAAGATAGTACCGTTACATCTTTGTCACCATCCAAATGTGTTGTGTTTGCTATTGATTTTCCGTTGAACCCAGTCCTTCCATGTCCTTCCGACTGTTCCACCGAAAAGTGGCTATTGATTCACCTATGGTTTGCAAGCCTATGCCATTTGTATGTGTGTGGTATGCCCCCATCCCATTTCAGGACAAAACGATGCCACAAACGGGGCACTTGGTGATAGCATCTAAGAGATCGAAGGCGGCATCTTTCTCCTCCCAGAGGCCGCTTGGGGGAATGTGTTCCGTGGATGAGGGTGATGATGATGATGATGATGACGATGACCTACATGTTGATCCTATCCACGTGTTCACAGTGAGCGCAGCCTCGCGGGTACCAAGGGCAAATCCCAAGCACATTCTGCACCCAAAAAATGGTTGCACTAAAATAACCAGAAATCAATGGACTTCCCAATGTTAACCGTCATTTCTTGGGCGTAATTGGCCATCAAATAGCTGGAAATGATCGAAAGCATTCGAAAGCAATGATGGGCCCATAACAACTGAAGGTCCGAATGCCACTACCAGCGAGTCAAATAGATATCATAATACCTAGATACTCGTTTGAAGCACTTGTTGCTAAAAGTATCCTCTACCCATGCTGCGGCGTAATTTCAAACCTGGGGCATTTTTGGATTTCTGCTGCGGCGTTTTTTGCTTCTAAACAAAAACCGTGCAAGAAGCTGGAGCACGTGGTTTCAGCATTTTTCAGGGCTTCACTACATCCTGGTCAGGAACTTGGACTCACTTATCTCAATGCAAACTGAAACAAGCTGGTAATATTTCGGACCAGTCCGACCGAAAGTTGTAGCTCTTGTTGTTGTTCTGGGATTAATGATTAACGCGCAAGTTTGGACAGCCACATTTTTTTCAAAATTCCCCGGTCAGGTCAATCAAATAATGACTTGTTGCGTAATTGCGGCGTATTTTGGCGCAGCAATGGCGGCGCAATTTGGCGTAATTGCGGCGTAATTTTGCGTAATTGCGGCGTAATTTGTCATAACTGCCTCAAAGTTGTTGCAACATGGCTCAATGACTCCATTGTGTTTGTTGGGGATGGTTTTTGTCAATTTCAGGGATCATGTGGCCGCAGCGTTCTTCTTGCCAATTGCCCAAACTTGTTGTATTTGCATCTCTGTACTTTGCAGCTAACTAAACAAAGTCTGATGTGTCGCATGACATAGACAAGAGATTAGGAGGGGCTGAACGTAGCAGAATGTGTAGTTGCTGGGCACTTAACCAAGAAGTTACCAACAACCATGGTTCTGATTTGCGGCATTTTTTTGTTGCTGTCGCGTTTTCTCTTTGCTGCGGCTTTTTTCTTGCATTGCGGTAAAAATAAACGCCACAATGGATTGCGGCACTTTTTTCATCCTCCAAGTGGATCTAGGTATGTTATAATTAGAATTCCAAACAGGACCCAACAAATAACTTTGGACAAGCCATACCCAAAACTATAAGTTCGACTGCAAATTGGCCTACCTTTTTCCTACCCTCATCGCGCGCAAATTGCGCTCCGTTTTCAGGGCCTTCTTCTGCTGATCCGTCTCCAATTTCTCCGTCTTCTTGGCGCTGAGCAATGACGGCTGGGATCGCTTCGCCCATGACTTGCCACAGCTGATGATGGTGGGCCTACAAGAAAGGAAGCGCCAGCGCCATGTAGATTTTTGTTGAGCTATTTGGTCTATATATGGTCTATATACACCTTTTTGGATCTTTTTGGGGGATAACATATGCTGCATGCTATGTAAATGAAGCTCTATCTTTGGTGGATGTTTTGGGAATAATTTGCAGTTACTGTAGAGCGTGTGTGTTCATGAAGTGATGAATCTTCTTTTAAACATGGCGATTTGATAAACTGATGATAACTGATTTCACCCCGCAACTGGCGCCCCGCTCCTCAAAGAACTGGTGGGATCCAGTTTTTCGAACTGCTCATCCATCTGCCTGGGATGGCGACATCTTGGGATCCCTGACACTTTTTCGATCTTTTTCTTAGCCAACCACCGGCCAAATGCGAAATGCAGATCGTAATAGAGTTTGAATTCCAATATTCACTGCGACATCAACAGTTAAAATATGTTAAAATTATCAAGACCCCATGGGCCTTCTACAATTGCTATAATCATCTAAATCTATATACAATCATCTATAATCTATAGTTCCGAATCCAAAGCGCTTTTCAGGACTTTTGGGCTACCTCCACCCAAAACCAGACTCAAACCTTCACCATGCCCAGGCACTTGGGCACCTGAGTATAGTCCCTGGCAGTGGACATTTCCTCCGTATCTTCCATGCCACGCCCAACCGGTGCCACCGGTGCCATGGCTGCTGGCGCTGTGGCGCTGGACGGGACGGTCGGCTTCGGACAGGCGTTGGGGGCGCCACCCTTGCCGCGGCCCTTTCCAATGGTTGGGGTGGTAGCCACGGGAGGTGCCGCGGTCCTTACAGCGGAGAAAAAGGCTGAGTTCTGGGACAGGGACTCCTGTTTTTTTGATGGCAAGTTGGCTGAAACGTCACACCGTGGTAACCATTCAAACGAAGGTGCTCAGAAGTCAACAAATGGTGAATCAATGGAGTACCTGTTTGACTTACATCACTGTAACCCAAGCGTGGGCAAGTCAGTGAGATCATTGATCTAAAATGAATCAACCCAGCGCATGGATATGCACCCCAGGTCCCAGTTGTTTCAAAATGAACGGCACTACCGTTCCTGCCTGTGCGAAAATGACATGGGTTTCTCAGTTTCTCATATTAATCAGATTTCTCAATGAGCATTCACACGTCCAATAAACCAACCGTTTTCATTCTTAAGTCTTACTATTTTGAGTTCCAATCATCACCAAACTATATAGGATGTGAGTTTCTCCAAAATTGATTTGTCTGAAAATAGTGCACCCCCAAATTCCATCATTCATCATGATTTCCCTCATTAATTTTGCCCATCACATGGTGGTTCATCTGCTACTTCTGGAGAAATTACTGACTATCGGTAAATTCCCTTCAATTCATCGCTAAGTGGTTACATCAAAAAAAAACATGTTCCACCCTTTGCACGCTTAACTTCGTCATCTGCCTCAACATATATAATTCAAGAGAACGTTGACAAGTTTTTTTTTACCACGAGCAATTTCATGGTAAAAACATGCCAAAACTCAAAACCATGGTTTTCTCCACTCACCCGCCAGTTACCCTCTGGGTAATTTAACAGAGCTATTGAAAATGGCCATTTCTAGTTGATTTATCCATAGAAAAACCGTGATTTTCCACAGCGGAGTTAGTTTATCAGAGGGTATATGTTTTATGATTTATAAACCACAGCCATGAGACGCCGCCACACTGGGCATTGGCGCGCTGCGCGGCATCGCCCCTCCCGGCGCCGGCGATGCTGCGCAGCGCTCCGCGGAAGCACCGCCGAAGGCGCTGGCCATGCCACGCATCATGCCACCCATCATGCCACCGGACCTGGTGAGCTATTGCTTCTTGGATATGTGTGAACGATATATCTATATGTACAAAAATTAAATGGAACATCGTTATGAATGAACACATATTGTATGTACTATGAACATAATATACACCTATGTATATGTGTGTGCATGAATATCTATATATATATATATACAATATTATATACATATCATAATTCATATATGCTTATATATTTTCAAAAATATGTTGTTATATGTATACATTGTATATAGTGGGATGTTAATATGTCGTGGGATATGATATAAGTATAATTCATCCTTGGTGTCCCATGTAGCCGCCTCTTGGGTGCGCTTTGGAGGCACACCGCCTGATCGGACAGCATCATGCACCTGGAGCTTTTGGTGGTCACCAGTACTGCTGGGGTTGTATCTCTACCTATTGAAATACGCTAAGAAAACGTAAGCAAATAATGCCTGTAACTGGGCTATCACAGGGTTTATACTACCTATAGTTAAGGGAGAAAAAATTGGTTTATAAGTGAGGTAAAACATGATTACTGAGGTAATCCCAATGCCATAAACAATCCCTAAATAGAAGTTCATGTCTTTGTTGTTGTGGCCGTGGTTGTGGTTGTAATGTTGTTGGCGGTGGTGGTCGTTAACGTGGTCGTTGTCGTTGTCGTTGTTGTTGTTGCTGTTGCTGCTGCTGGTGGTGGTGGTGGTTAGTGCGTTGACAGCCAAAGTACAGAATCAGTGGTAGAAGGCAACTGCGAAACCAGTGTAGGAAAACATATGCGTTCAGTCAATGCTTAAGTGGTG
Source organism: Cladocopium goreaui (assembly GCA_947184155.2). NCBI lineage: Eukaryota > Dinophyceae > Suessiales > Symbiodiniaceae > Cladocopium > Cladocopium goreaui. Next base: position 473,851 of record CAMXCT020004112.1, on the reverse strand, counting down.
CTTTCGTTGGCGAATCCAAACCATTGACCATTGGTTGGCATAAACTTGTGCAAGACAAACATCAACCAAAACGGGGTGCAATACCTCCGGTAATCAAACATTTCACTGGGAAATCCCCACGTCTGTACAGATGATAAAGGGGTTTTCTCATTGCCATGTATCGTGACCAAAAGGCGTTTCATCCATTCTTTCATATTGGGTCAAGGAAGCAGGGCAGGGCCTTGACGCACCATCTCGCGTCATGCCCGTCCCAGCCTCTCTTCCAGCTGCATAATCTTCACCTCTTCCGCTTCCTGGCGGTGTGGTTGCGATCTACTCCTGTTGGTTGACCCAATGGTCATTTAATATGGATTTAACCACCAACAATAAGTGGATTATAAGTTATATAAGTGGACATAAGTGGATTAACCAACATCATTTACATGGGCATATAAGTAGAACAATGGTTGGTTGAGGATTCCTTCGGGGACTACACTAGCCAATATCTTGGGGATTATCATGACCCATTCGGTAATCAACCAACCAGTTCGGTAACGTGACAATTAGAACGGAAGGCCGCTTATGGCTGACCATAGATGGTCTGAATCTGAATGACATTTAAGAAAAGACCAGTCTTGCCGACTATAAGTAGGTAGATAGGATAGATAGGACAGATAGGAAAGATAAGATAGATAGGAGAGATAGAATAGGACAGGATGGGATAGGATCGAATAGGATAGGATTGGACAAATAAGATGGGATAGACAAGGAAAACAATAAATAATTCAAGGCAAAAATAATGAAATACAACACCAACTAAAGAACAAACAAGCACACATATAATAGGAAAAGATAAGATACATAGATTATAGATAAAGTATATAGATGGATTAGATTAGATGGATTAGATTGTATAAACATATAAAATAATTATATAGATAGATTAAATAAACTTGATAGATTAGATTTCAAAGATAGATTAGACAGATTGCTACATATATTAGATTAGATGGATTCGATTAGACATATAAGATAGATTATACAGATAGATCAGATGGAACGGATCGATTAGATTAGATAGATAGATTAGGTAGGTTAGATTAGATCGATTAGATTAGACATAATGGATAAATTAGAACAAACAAACAATATATATTAGATCGATTAGATTAGATTAGCTCAGATCAGATAGATTTGATCTATTACAAAGACTAGATTAGCTTAGATTAGATTTGATTGGATTACATAAGATATATACAAAGATAGACAAACTCATAGAACTATAAATAGATAGAAAGACCAGTTCACATAGATGGATGGGTGGATGGGTGGATGTATGGATGGAAGAATCGATGGATCTATGGATATGGATACATGGATAGATGGATAGATGAATAGACGGATTGAAAGAGAGAGAGAGAGAGAAAAAAAAAACAATGATAGGTTGATAGACTGATAGATTGATCGATTGATACCGAATCGTGGATGGATAGAAAGATACCCTCTGGTTATTTAACAGTTCGCCATGGAAAATAACCTATTATAGGCTATTTATAGATGGTTTACCTATTAAAAATGATGATTTTCCATAGCTATGTTAGTCATAACCAGAGGGTAGATGAAATCTATCGATGGGTGGATGGATGGATTCACCATGTTCACCCGACGTGTTTCTTTCGGAATGGCACAACACTCACTGGAAGGCCCCCCGGGCCCCCGTTATTGGTAATAAAATAACACCAAGCCCATCCAATCACAACGTTACATCCACCACAGTCATCTAACTTCATCAGTCTAGTTGCAAACCAACTTACCCTATCAGCCATCATAAAGCTACTATCAATTTCCATTATTTCTTGATCAAATTAATATGAAATCCCACTTTTTGTGTATGTCCAATGAACTCCCTAATAATTATTAATATTATAATATTGTCCCACCACCAACCAGCGCGCCTTTCTGCAGCGTTCTTCTTCCATACGACGGATCTGCTCCATGCCTCACAAAAATGCCCTCACGGGTTGCGAATCTGAAGCAACCTTCATTTTTATATGTATATATATATATAACATATGTATATGTATTATATATATATATCTAGATACATATATATATACTGTATATTATGCACATATGTATGTAAGATTGTGTAAGTCTACAATGTATACAACAAACATCATTAAACAAAATGTCCACACATACATGCCTATAATATCTGCATTTATATAGTGTGAATATGATTATTCTACGTATGCATGCATACGCCAAGGACAGATAACATTAGATAACTATCCCGCCAAAAGTTAACTTTGATGTGTTCTCTGGGTAAATCATTCCTACAAATTCCTACGGCCACCTCCTGATCAAGTAAACTTTCGGTGGGATATCAATGAGGCCCAATAGATTTCAGCCATCTCGGGGCTGGGGTACCCTGGGAGGGGGCCTCCTAACCCATGCCACAAACACACAAATACCACAAACATTCACAGATACCACAAAGCACCCCCCCAGAAAAAAAATGGTTCATCACCCGGCTTACCCGGAGAATTCGCATGAACCCAGCTCACGAAACGGATAGGTTGCTTTCACCTTTCCACTGGGGATATGATGTTCCTCATGTTCAGGCGGTCAGCCTCTTGCAATTCAACCTGGCTGGGTGGTAAATCCTATATACTATATATTGTTTCTTGTATTGCCAAACATCCGTGGTGGGTTCTCCAGCTAGCCCACAATGAATCTCGTAGGAAGACATGGGCATGTCCAACAATTTAGGTGTACCCTAGCCATTGGTTTCTAGGTGGGGAGAGTGGGGTGCCCATGGCTTTACTATTATGTGTTCCGTGGTGCACCATTTAAGGCCCAAAATCAACCCATTAAGGGTGGAAAAAAAAGTGCACATATATAAACACTTTACTGCAGATCATCCTTCAAATCAACCCAAAGAAACAGTACATCCCCAATATATTATGTACTGGTAAAAACCAGATGAACAAATAGCTTGGCACAATTTGGCATAGACTTTCACCCCTAAAATCACCATCAAATTGCACGCTTAGATGCGCTTGAACTCTTCTTCTTTCCGCCGCTCTTCCAGTTCCTCTTGCCTGCAGTCTGTAACACCAAGGTGATAGAGATTCAAACAGCCAAAACAGGGATTTCACACATGAAATCATGCACGTTTTTGATGTGTACAAACATATCATGGTAAAATCATGACCATTTGTGTTGGGGTGCACAAAAACCAACCATAGTCGGGATAGATAATGGATATTCATTAAGGGAATATACCCTCTGGTAAACTAACATAACTATATATGTAAAATCACAATTTTCTAGCTGGGAAAATCCACTATTTCTATGGTGGCTTCCATAGTTATGTCAGTCATTACCAGAGGGTAAGACTTTCAAGATCCTTTGGGTTACACACGTTGTCCAAAGGATTGTGGATACCCTGCCATTTTGGCCACAGGGATTTGGGGATTCCGGGATGCAGGATGGAGGCTATGGAAAAATGATTTCCAGACTTGGATGACTTGGAATGTCGCTTTTTTTGGGGAGGGTCCATCGTAAAACTTAGGGAAGTAATAAGGACAGGGGTAGAAAAAAACATAGAAACATGAGGCCACCAAGTATGACTTAGAACCCGGCCCGTTCATGGTGAAATTGATGTGGCCACATCCCCGCCCTTCAATATGCGTTGCCTTATTACCACTTGTCCAGCCCTTCAATCCTGACCTGCACCTTCCAGGACTCTAACCCCATCCAACCCGGTGGTCCAAGGCGCTTTTCACGTGCGATCATTCCTTGCATTTGCTTAGGGAGCCCCCAAAAATATACAACATATTCCCTATAGATTCCCTTAGTATATAGTGGATTTCCCACTGGGAAATAATTGGGAAAAAAAACCCTTAAACACACCCAAGATGCCATTCATCTGCGCCACTTGTCCCTTGACGATCTCCAACTTCTTCGCCGCCGTCGCTGCCTCGCCGGGTTGCAGCAGATCCTCCGAGAAGGACAGCAGATCGCTGGGAATCCTTGGGGGGTGGAGCGGTTGGGTGCAGTTGGGCGCCAATGTTTTAGGCCAAATTAAGGAAGCAAAAAGATCCAAAATGAGTAAAGAATAGTGTAGATAGATAGATTAGATAGATATAGATAGATAGACAAATAGATAGATGCAGTGTACATATATATATATATGTATATATATATATATGTCATATATCAGATATCATATGGAAAACTAGAGCTGATATATATATATATATATATATGTGTGTGGCATATATCAAATATCATATGGAAAACTGGAGCTGGAGCCAAACCACATCTGGGATAAACTTTCTGGTGGGCTGTTTCCCAAAAGAAGGGACTTTCTGGGAGGGATTTAAAGGGCTAAGATGTACTGGTTCAAGAGATACCCTCTGGTAAACTAACATAACTATGGAAAATCACCATTTTTAATAGGTAAATCAGCTATAAATAGTTTTCCATAGCTTTTTGTATGTTTACCAGAGGCTACCTTTGTAGGTCAAAAAAACCCTGGTTTTTCCACCCTGAAATCACAACTAGGTCAGCTCCTTAGGTCACCTGCCAAAGTGCTGGTATTTGATGAACAACTGCATCAAGTCCTGGAGCCGCAAAACTTGGAGCACCCAAGATATGATGAGAGATGGTTAGGTTTCCTGATGAGAGATGGTCCACCCCCAAATCATCCATTTTATCATTTTTATGGTATTTTATCCATTATCAACCAACCATTTTCGATACCCCCATTTATGGAAACCCCCACAAAAATGAGATGGTTCCGAACATCTCAACGACTTAGTTCAGTAATGGGATTTAGATCCTCATACCCGCTTGTGTTAGCTCAAAATATCCATTTCCAATGTTGATGGTTAATTAAGTTACCATTGCTGCTGATTCAGTCATGCAAACTCCCTTTTCAAAACTTGGGTCTGAACATCGTTAAAAAACAAATACTGCATATATATATATATATATATACCATGAGTCCTGCGTCAGCTTGATCTCCTTGGTCAGGCTATCTTCCTGCCACGATCCAGGCTAGGCCGGGGGTGGATCCCGGTTCGTCACTGGGGTTATAGCCCATTTATAAATTGGATAACCCACCTACAGGACTTATGAACCAGGGTTATTAACCACTAAATGGGATGACCCACGATTTTAGATCCATTCCATTCAATTCCAGTTTATCCAATTCTGAACCAAATCAAATAATCCAAGAATAACTATATAGATAATGGTCCATAATGGTGCTTTTTGATTAAGAAACAAGCCATTCGTCCATTCTTTCTGATGCTTCTCTGATATAAAAACCCACGGGACCCAAGGCCCAAAGACATGGCAAGGCCACCGGCAGCTTCAGCAACTCTTCCAGTTGAGGTTTCACCTGCACCACCACGACACCTGAGGGGCACCGCAGCGGAAGGGGGCCCTTTTATTGGGCAGGCTGGAAGTCTGGAAGCCAGAAAAAACCAGAGCTTCATTGGGCTTCATGCTTTATGAATGCTGGAAATTGAACAGTTCAGAGGTTTGCAGTAGCTGGAAATAGCTGAAATGTAGGTTGCTGTTTGGCATCGCCAGTGGTCAAATCAAGATTCAGCCCCACTGACCGGGCCCCAGCGAACTGGGAAGCATAGAAAAATCACAAGGATCCAGATCTCTCTCTCAAGCATTTTGGCCGAACACTAAGTAAAAGCTCGTAGAAGACTTGCTGTGACCAGCAATTATTTAAAAAAATGTGACCAGTAAGTGTCTCATCCATGAGTTTTTGGCTCATCTATATCATCTATGGATCAAAGAAGGACTAGAATGAACAAGGACATACCCTCTGGTTATTTAACATAGCCATGGAAAATCCCTTATAAATGGATGTTTTAATGGGAAAATCATCTATAAATGGGTCATGTTCCATGGCTATGTTAAATAACCACAGGGTACAAGGACAAGAATATCAGGACCTTCGTAGAAGCCGAAGAAAGCTGGTTCAGCTGTGATCATCATCACCAACACCAAGGTGAGGCCCCCGAAAAAACGACGGCAAAGTCTTCAGCCAAGTTGACTTCCATGATAGTATGCATCTTACTTGGTTAGCTCACCTGGCTTAACCTTTATAATTTCTAAGTTGACTTATTACAGTACTTGGTTTGCCTTTGGGTTAGCCAACCTGGCTTGGGAATGCGTTCAACTTCGATTTCGAAGGCACCGAAGAGCGTGCTTTCCAGCTGCATGGCCCGGAAGGCCTGAAGGGCGGCTGAAATGACACGGCTGCATACACCCAGTGTAGATGAAAAAGTGCACTTCAAAGTGTCTGATTTGTGTAACCCCTTAGCGTATAACAATATTAGAAATTAGATATATTCAATGGGAATTTCAAGATCCTAAAATGGAGGTACTGTACCATATAAGGCCATATTTTGGGGGGATATCCCCTTACATAGGCCTGAAAAATAGGCCTTATATATGGTAGGTACCTCCAATTTAGGTTCCTGGAATGGCCATTGACATATTATGATATACTGAAATGGCACCCAGCATCTGAAATTGAACATGGAGTGGCTGAAGAAAAGATATGAAGAACATGATCCTGCTTCAGCAAACGTGAACTTTGAAGGTAGGAAGAGCCAAAGAAATATCGACCAACGGTTTATATCATCACCCCTTGGCCATGTGCACAATATTGGTGGTAATAACATGTGAACCATAAAACCACATAGTTTATGAGCTTATCAAACCATTACTTTCTCACCATGGTCACTATCTTTACAAGAGGCTACGCAGCGGGTACATTCCGCTTTTTGGACGAAGCCAATGGCCATTTCAGGATACTACCTCCTACCAATGATCGTCTACGTCGTGACGTCGCAGGGAGGTCCTTGTAATCCAGAATCATCCTCTTTTTGAATGATGAAAAACTTCCACATTTTTACATTTTTCCCCACCTGCCAGGTGAGGGTTGTTAGATTTTATCAGAGCTGTTCTCCTCCTCCGCCTCCGCATCCTCCTCCTCCATCTCCTCCGCCTCGTCCTCCTCGCAGTCCAGATCCCAGTGGGCACAGCGGGACCTCCACCGCGAGCGCCAGATTGCAGTGGGCACTGCCGGACCTCCACCGCGAGCTCAAGATCCCAGTGGGCACTGCCGGACCTCAACTGCGACTTCCAGGTTGCAGTGGGCACTGCCGGACCTCAACCGTGACTTCCAGGTCGCAGTGGGCACTGCCGGACCTCAACCGCGAGCTCCAGATCCCAGTGGGCACTGCCGGACCTCAACCGCGAGCTCCAGATCCCAGTGGGCACTGCCGGACCTCAACCACGACTTCCAGATCGCAGTGGGCACTGCCGGACCTCAACGGGAAGAAAAGATGCCAGATAGAATGTCAGAAGATATGCCAGATAGAATGCCAGAAAGAGTGTCAGAAAGAATGTCAGAAGATATGCCAGACAGAATGTCAGAAGATATGCCAGAAAGAATGTCAGAAGATATGTCAGATAGAATGTCAGAAGAGATATGCCGGATAGAATGCCAGAAAAAATGTCAGAAGATATGCCAAATAAAATGTCAGATAGAATGCCAGAAGATATGCCAGATAGAATGCCAGAAGATTTGCCAGATAGAATGCCAGAAGATATGCCAGAAGATATGCCAGAAAGAATGTCAGAAGATATGTCAGATAGAATGTCAGAAGAGATATGCCGGATAGATTTGCCAGTAAGAAAATGTATAAATGTCATGGTGGGGATCATTCGAAGTGAAGTAATTTTTTATATTTTATTATAATAGATAAAACCCTTTTCTGCTGGTGCTATCACTATCCCCATGTTTTCTGGTTCCTATGACCCCAACGGTGACACACGGCTTCAAGACTGCCTTGGCAAAGGCCTGCTGCTCTGGGGAGAGGGACTCGATGGCGTCTTTAAACCTGAACCAAGGCGATTTCACCACCATAAATGGGATTTGGTGGTTATATTATGTGGTGACACATATTTATGTGGGTAAATAATGTGATTTACGGTTTACCAAGGTGATTTCACCATAAACCAAGCCTGTGGGTAAACTGTCATCGCCACATATTCGATTATCTACTTATGAAATGGAACTGCCCCTTCAAGTACTACGACCCTGCGCCCGAATGAGACAGATAGGTTCTAACAAAAAAAACAGGCAAAACCCCTCTGGGATGCATGGAATACATTCATTTTGGGGTCCCTTCCGTCGCAGGCAGGATGGATAACATTGCAGCCACAACAATCAGTGAGTATACAGGTGACAAGCTGAGTAACCTGGAAAAAATGCTAAAAACATATGCAAGTGAATTCGGCATGAACATACAGAACTCGTTACATTCAACCTTGTATCTAACGGCAAAATCCCCACTTGCATTCATTTATATAAGCTTGTCTCATCGGGCTTTCTGCTCCATTCAGTGGGTAAGCCGGCAAGGTAAGTTTGATCATCATTCGTTTGTGCAAACCAGGCTGAAACCGTTGAGACTCGACACTCTTTGGATGTAGGGATGGTGGACAAGTCCAAAGGAATCCCAAGCCTCAGGACTGTAGCCGAATGGCCGGTGATTGGGGTACCCTCTGGTTATTTAACATAGCCATGGGAAATGGCCCATTTATAGATGATTTTCCCATAAAAACCTCCATTTATTAGGGATTTTCCATGGCTATGTTAAATAACCAGATGGTACATCTTGATGTTGCTTCATAAACACTCAGCTGGTGGTTTCAACCCCCAGCTGAAACATACAAATCTCTTTGGGGATCATCCCATATTTATGCAGGGCAAAGTAACACGATTTAACCTCGGGACCCCAAAATTCACAAGAGCTGGGACCGGGTTTTAAAGATCTACTTTTGATCCAAGGCTGACATTAGTTGATGACATTGGCCTTCCATGCTCCAGCCTGGCATCAGAATTGAGTTTTTATTTTGATTGGCATCGTTATGCGATTGATTGGGGTGAATGAACATGACACCTTTGCATTCGCTAGATGAATCTACGTGATCTCATTGTGAAGGAAGGCAATGGTTTTTTTCTAAGCAATGCAGCCATGGAACCTTTTTGGAACTCACGTATAGTTGTGGGACTTATCGCTATAAAGCACTCCCCTTCAATCGGCTCTCCTCATCAAACAGCGTCTTCCAACAGGTGAGTTTGAGGCGTTGGCTGGTCCTTATTCATGTTATGGCATCCAATTCTGCAGATTTTTCGTTGAACTACAACCATTACTTTAGCGTATGTTGTTATGTGGTGCTTATGAATCCAATAATGTTTGCATCTATGACCCCAATCTTGTCGTTCAACTACGCTACTTGGGATGCAGTTTGGCGTATTAATTATGGGTAACTATAACTATGGCAATAGCGGCAAGAATCTCCATTAACTTGGGGCCACCAGAGCCATGAGGCCATCCCCCGGCTGGTTCAAGCGGATTCAAGCGGCTCATCCTTGTTCTGCACCAGGATGGCATAGGTGGGATCGAACTGTGTCGCTGAAACGATGCGACCCACCATGACGATGTAGCTGCTAAATTGCCGCGCGCGTGACACCAAAGCCAGACTGGATCCGCTTTGACCTGGACGGGACTTACGGATGGCTGGAATGTCTTGGCTGGTTGGCTGATTGTTAAGTGACTTAACTATGGTTTATGGTACCTGGTAGATATAACTATAATGGGGTTTATAATCTGATTGCTGGTGCAATTTCACCATCTTGAAAAATATGACTTCGTCAGTTGGGATGATGACATTCCCAATATATGGAAATATGTTCCAAACCACCAACCAGAAATTGGTTTAACCATCTTGAAAAATGATGGAGTTCGTCAATGGGAAGGATTATCCCATATATGAAATGGAAAATAAAATCAATGTTTGAAACCACCAACCAGATATAAAAACTGGGATCTTTGGATAACTTCTTGAGGTCAATTCTCTATAAATGGAGGTTCTGACGGAAAAAACATATATTATAGGCATGTGACTTAGGATGAGATTTTCTTCATCTTGCGACATAATGCAAATGTTTGATGTTATAGTCCCCGCACTAATCATCAACTAATTATTCTTAGTCAAATGTATCCCAACTATATCATATATCTCCATCCCTTGACGATTAACACCTCTATTCATGATGGTATATCTATCAACCAACAGTGGGCCCCCCCCTGTTCAACCCGTTCAACCTCCCGCACCACGGCGCCACGCCTGAGAACTGATGCGCTAGCCAAGCATGGAGATGAACATCGCCACTAAAGGACACCGTGGTGGAGGCATTGAGGTCGAAAGTCACACCTGCAAATGCTGGGGAAGCCCTAGGGAAGCCATGAAAACGGGACTGCCACCAGATTTTCCATTGGTGGCTTGCACGCACAACCATTCCCTGCACATGATCTCTTTCAGATGTCAATTCCAAGCCTCATTTTATGTGTCATATCTTGCAATGTCTGACCCTTGACTCACCACTTCATCAGCATCAATCATGACCATCACACTTCTTCATTCAAACACCCATCACCAACTGATCACTACTATTGGATACTACCGTGTGCAAATCTTATCGTTTGTATCCACCCTCATCTTCATCCATCTTCCCAGCAAAATGACCCCTCAAAGACATGGCCAATCCTAAGTAAACATGCGTTCTTAGCTGCTTTCATACCCCCATTTAGGGATGATTCCCCTAGACACTCGCCATCTTTCCATTGATGTCACACATGAGTCATGATCAAATTCATCCAGATATTAATATAAAATTCACTATGTTGGTGATATCCCAGGAAATATCAGCATTTACATCCCATGAAATCACAAGTTTTGTTGGTTTTGTTGGTGATCATCCCAGATGTCAATTCCTCTGTCAGCATGCCCCACCAAACTCCGAGCCCAAGGCGCTCTGCGCGTGTCCAACGGAGGACATGCTGCAGACGGGTTGGCTGGGTGTGGAGCCACCTGTCGCCTCTTCTTCGATGCTCAGGGTGCCTTCCTGACCACATGCGGAAGGGGATGGCGCTGGGGGAAGGTTTTGAAACAACAAGTGGTTAGTAAATGTGAGGTGCCTGAAATTGTGACAGTAAATGACTCGCCGATCAGTGGTTGATCAATCTTTGATGATGTTTTTGGGGAGGCCTATGTATCACATTCGTATGACTGGAAGTGATACAATTTATATACCGGGAAATTGGAAGAATATTGGAATACCATGTTCCACTGCGGCAAGTCATGACAGACATTGACAGACCCCAAGGAAACTATATAAGTTAGAGTGGTAAGTTGTTTTACCAGGTTTTGCCAGGCTATTCCACTGCTGACTCGTTTCTCCCAACTCAGCTCGGCCAAGGCACCGGCGAATGGAGTTCCGAGCGTCGCACTGCGAAACTGAAGGGCGCTGGCAGATAGGCGTCCTGGACGGAACAGGTGACGAAGGTTTGCCAACACTTTTTCTATACAAACATGGTGGTTTTGGTGGTTTCCAAAGTCACAGGGGTACCTCCAATCATCAAAAATTAGACAGGTGAACAGTTTGAAACATATTGAAACCCATGGTTTTGGGGTACACCCATATTAGGAAACCCCCAAAATAGCAATTTCAAGGCACTTCTGCGCAAACCCAGACATTGTGATCCTGTTAAGATCAGTGTAATGAGTCTTTTCTTCGTTATGACAATGATGCCCGTGGTTACACAGCTACTCTTAGATGCCATGCATATTGTTTCTAGCTGGTCAATAAAAAAACAAAAACATTCATTTATACCAAGAAAACATGTTATAGCATTATATTTCCCCACCTGCCAGGTGAGGGTTGTTAGATTTTATGTCAGTTGCCTCCTCCTTCTCCTCCTCCTTCTCCTCCTCCTCCTCCGCCTCCTCCTGCCTCGTCCTCCTCTCCTCCTCCTCCTCTCGTTGTCCTCCTCGTCCTCCTGCTCAACTGCGACTCGCGATCCACAGTGTTCGCTGTCGGACCTCAACCACGACCATCCACGCCCAGTGTTCCCTGCCGGACCTCAACCACGACCATCCACGCCCAGTGTTCCCTGCCGGACCTCAACCACGACCATCCACGCCCAGTGTTCCCTGCCGGACCTCAACCACGACCATCCACGCCCAGTGTTCCCTGCCGGACCTCAACCACGACCATCCGCGCCCAGTGTTCCCTGCCGGACCTCAACCGCGAGTATCCATGCCAAGTGTTCCCTGCCGGACCTCATGTAGGAATGTCAGATAGACTGCCAGATAGAATGCCAGATAGAATGTCAGATAGGATGCCAGATAGAATGCCAGATAGAATGCCAGAAAGAATGCCAGAAAGAATGCCAGATAGAATGCCAGATAGAATGTCAGATAGGATGCCAGATAGAATGCCAGATAGAATGCCAGAAAGAATGCCAGAAAGAATGCCAGATAGACTGCCAGATAGAATGTCAGATAGAATGTCAGATATAATGCCAGATAGAATGCCAACATATATGCCAGAATATATGTCAGATAGAATGCCAAAATATATGTCAGATATAATGCCAGATAGAATGCCAACATATATGCCAGAATATATGTCAGATAGAATGCCAAAATATATGTCAGATATAATGCCAGATAGAATGCCAGAATATATGCCAGAATATATGTCAGATAGAATGCCAGAATATATGTCAGATATAATGCCAGATAGAATGCCAACATATATGCCAGAATATATGTCAGATAGAATGCCAAAATATATGTCAGATATAATGCCAGATAGAATATATGCCAGAATATATGTCAGATAGAATGCCAGAATATATGTCAGAATAAATGACAGGTAGAATGCCAGAATATATGTCAGATGAAATGTCAGAAAATATGTCAGATAGAATGCCAGATAGACTGCCAGATAGAATGCCAGGTGGAATGTCAGGATATATGCCAGATAGAATGCCAGAATATATGCCAGAATATATGTCAGATAGGATGTCAGAATATACTAAATATATGTCCAAATATACGTCCTGACATGTCATGGTGGGGATCACACGAAGTAGAGTCATTAGCGCACACACACATATATAATGTTCACATGGCGTTAATAAACCCCCCCGCAATAAAGTATGCCAAGTCCCGGTTCACAACAATAAAACCCCCCCGTAATAAAGTACGCCACCTTTTTTTTCCCGTTTTTTTTTCCGTTTTTTCCCTTTAGTATTCGTTTTCAATTAGGCAATTCATTTGGGAATACATAGGTGTTTTTTTTTTGGAGGGAAAGTTCCCTTATGTATTCGTTTTCAATTAGGCAATTAATTTGGGAATACATAGGTTTTTTTTTTTTGGAGGGAAAGTTCCCTTATGTATTCGTTTTCAATTAGGCAATTCATTTGGGAATACATAGGTGGTTTTATTTTTTGGAGGGAAAGTTCCCTTATGTATTCGTTTTCAATTAGGCAATTCATTTGGGAATACATAGGTGGTTTTTTTTGGAAAAGTTCTGGAGTGCAAAAAAAATCAACAAGGCTCAAATGGTCGATTTCCTTACTAAACCCTTTCAAAAAATGCCAAAAAACAATCGCGCAAAGGGGGTAGCCTTGAAGTCCCCTGACATCAAAATAATAATGTATGTTTGCACACCCCTAAATAAAGTATTTGGATTTCAGGGTTCTAAAATTTTGGTGGTTAATTAAATTTGTTTCTCAATTCCTTTCCTAGTTGAACCCTTTCTCAAACCCTTTCTGAAGCCCTCAAGACTCTTTGAGCTGGAAGCAGTAAACTCCAAACTCCAAATCTTGCCTGAAAAGTTCTGGAGTGCAAAAAAATCAACAAGGCTCAAATGGTCGATTTCCTTGCTAAACCCTTTCAAAAAAATGCCAAAAAACAATTGCGCAAAGGGGGTAGCCTTGAAGTCCCCTGACATCAAAATAAAAATGTATGTTTGCACACCCCTAAATAAAGTATGTGGATTTCAGGGTTCTAAAATTTTGGTGGTTAATTAAATTTGTTTCTCAATTCCTTTCCTAGTTGAACCCTTTCTCAAACCCTTTCTGAAGCCCTCAAGACTCTTTGAGCTGGAAGCAGTAAACTCCAAACTCCAAATCTTGCCTGAAAAGTTCTGGAGTGCAAAAAAATCAACAAGGCTCAAATGGTCGATTTCCTTACTAAACCCTTTCCTTACTAAACCCTTTCAAGAAAGTTCACTTTATGTATGCGTTTTCAATTAGGCAATTCATTTGTGAATACTAAAGTTCCAAGAAAGTTCACTTTATGCATTCGTTTTCAATTAGGCAATTCATTTGTGAATACTAAAGTTCCAAGAAAGTTCACTTTATGTATTCGTTTTCAATTAGGCACAATTCATTTGTGAATACTAAAGTTCCAAGAAAATTCACTTTTTGTATTCGTTTTCAATTAGGCAATTTGTTCGGCGCCACATAGGTCTGAAAATTTTCCAGGAACCCTAGGTGAATATTTGGCCTAAATTTTATTTTGATGCTCTTAATGTTTGGGGGGGAGGGGGGGTTATTAATACGATGTTGACATTATATATATATATATATTATAAATTTTAAATAAGTATATATGCGCACATATGAGACCCGTGTACTATATGTACCCATGCTGTTGGTTGACCAAAATTGGTTGACCTTGGGCCCTTCCCGCTACTATCGCTTCCGCTCTCCTGGAAGACCTTCCGGTAGTGAAAGCCTGCAGGACTTCACCAAACATGAGCAGAATATCTGATGGTAGTTCCATATATTTCCATATACTCAGCCTGCCTAAGACGGAATGCCATATGGCATGATGCAAACCTCTTACAATGATCAGAGATATGGGGAACAAAAAAAAGTTGCTTGTAATCATCCCATGATATCCCATCGTTTACCCCTGGTAACAATGCCCACAAAAGTTGGCCCCCTGCACCTGACTGACTAGGTTGCATCCATGGTAATCAAATAGGCAATGGAGCCAAGCCCCCGAATTCAATCCCGTTGATATTCCATATGGCACTCATTCCCCCAATCACGTCACGACATGAAGTCATGATCAAATTCATCCAGATATATCATCTCTAATCCAGAGAGTATAGCCCAAACAAGCGCTTGAATTAGATTAGACACAGTTTTATCATCTTAAATCCCACATAAAACCATTAAACAAATCGCACAGTGATGTGCGTCCCAGTGACGCATGTAGGCCGCGAAGTCCGCCACGGTGACCTCCTTTCCAATGGCTGCCACCAGCTGCTGTCGCAGCATGGCCTCCACGTAGTTCCTGAGCCAGGCCACGGGCGATGGAGGTCCCAAGCTCCGGAATGCCATGTCGCGCCGTGGTCAGGTGGTAAAGTCGGGTTTCAATGAATGTATGTTGGCGACCTACAGGTCTTATCTGGACCGCCTTTGGGGCTGTATGTTGGCAGGACCGCCTTTGGGGCTGTACGTTGGCGACCTGCAGGTCTTATGGTTGCTGAACCAGCTTTTGGGGCTGTATGTTGGCAACCTATAGGTCTTATGTGGTTGCTGGACCGGCTCTATGTTGTCAAACAAGTCTTATGGGGTTTGCTGGACAGTTTTTGGGTGCCGTATGTTGGCACCCTACAGGTCTTATGGGGGTTGCTGGGCCGCCTTTGGGCCAGTATGTTGGCATCCTGCAGGTCTTATCAGGGGTTGCTGGACGTATGTTGGCAACCTACAGGTCTTATCAGGGGTTGCTGGGCCGCCTTTGGGGCTGTATGTTGGCAACCTACGTGTCTTATTGGGGATTGCTGGACAGCCTTTGGGGCTGTATGTTGGCAACCTACAGGTCTTACCAGGGGTTGCTGGACCGCCTTTGGGGCTGTATGTTGGCAACCTACGTGTCTTATTGGGGATTGCTGGACAGCCTTTGGGGCTGTATGTTGGCAATCTACAGGTCTTACCAGGGGTTGCTGGACCGCCTTTGGGGCTGTATGTTGGCAACATACGTGTCTTTTTGGGGATTGCTGGACAGCCTTTGGGGCTGTATGTTGGCAACCTACAGGTCCAATGGGGTTGCTGGACAGCCTTCAGGGCTGTATGTTGGCAACCTACAGGTCCTATGGGGTTGCTGGACCGCCTTTGGGGCTGTATGTTGGCAACCTGCAGGTCTTGTTGGGGAGTTTTGGACCGCCTTTGGGGGTGTATGTTGGCGACCCACACGTCTTGTGGGGGTTGCTGGACCGCCTTTGGGGGTGTATGTTGGCAACCTACAGGTCTTATGAGCGCTGCTGGACCGCCTTTGGGCTTCATGTTGGCAACCTACAGGGGGTTGCTGGACAGCCTTTGGGGCTGTATGTTGTCAACATACAGGTCGTATCGAGGCGCCTTTGGGGCTGTATGTTGGCAACCTACAGGTCTTATGGGAGTTGCTGGACTGGCTTTGGGGCTGTATGTTGCGACCCACGAGGCTTACCAGGGGTTGCTGGACCGCCTTTGGCTGTATGTTGGCAACTGCAGGTCTTATGAGCGTTGCTGGACCGCCTTTGGGGCTGTATGTTGTCAACATACAGGTCGTATCGGGGCGCCTTTGGGGCTGTATGTTGGCAACCTACAGGTCTTATGGGAGTTGCTGGACTGGCTTTGGGGCTGTATGTTGCGAGCAACGAGGCTTATCAGGGGTTGCTGGACCGCCTTTGGCTGTATGTTGGCAACCTACAGGTCTTTTGGGCGTTGCTGGACCGCCTTTGGCTGTATGTTGGCAACCTACAGGTCTTATGAGCGTTGCTGGACCGCCTTTGGGGCTGTATGTTGTCAACATACAGGTCGTATCGGGGCGCCTTTGGGGCTGTATGTTGGCAACCTACAAGTCTTATGGGAGTTGCTGGACCGCCTTTGGGGCTGTATGTTGGCAACCTACAGGTCTTATCAGGGGTTGCTGGACCGCCTTTGGGGCTGAGTATGTTGGGAACCTACAAGTCTTATGGGGTTGGTTGATTGATTCTAATGATAATTTATATACTTGTATATATTACTCAATGATACTCCATGTATATGTTTATATATATATAGTATGTTACATGTGTGTGCTTATCATAGAAAACATGAAGTTACAGAAAGAATATAAATCAATCAAGACCGGACATGTATGCATAATATAATAATATCAGCAAAACAAAAACTATAGGGAATAGTATACCGATGTATGGTGTATACTGTATGTGTGTGTACTGCATATGCATATATAATCATGATCCATCTATGGCCGGAAGGGAGTAAACATATGAACACCATATTGTGAGAGTGTGGTAATATATTTCCATTTATAACTGGAAAACAACATTCAAACAAATTTCGGGATCCCAGCAATGATGTAGTACGTGGTCTTGGGAAAAATGCAATGAATCGCCATTGGTTGCGCCATTGCTGGCCATTGCTGGCCATTGACAAAATTCACAGCACCTTTCGACCTTTCGATCCCAGTGAATCCCAGAGTCATGCTTTCGGCCCACTGCTGTGTCACATCAATACCTCGAATATCAGAAGCACAGTTGTTGGGTAAACATGGGAGGTAAACGGGGTATCCCCAGAGCTGCAGAGTCAGAAGTTCAGAAAATCTAAAGAGCAAAGAACCTACACTGACCTACACCGCACAGAGGTTTGTCATGTCAAGTGCCTAGGAGACCAACTTCCAGAACCAACACTCCACACTAACAAATCCACAGCTTCACTGCTAGTACTTACAACTCCTTGTCTTTGCCAAAGGATCTTACTTCAGAATCTTCAGAGCCAAGGTTTGACCCATGATCTCCCCAGCTGCTCTGCCGAAGCTGCCATGCTGAAGCAGCACCACCAGAACCGCTTCGGGCAGTGCGAAAACACCACTGCGGCTGCCCAGTTCCTGTGCGAGGTCCTGCTGCTTGGCCTGGGGCCAAGGTACGTTGTTTGATGGTTCTGTGGGCTGGAAACCTTTGGAAATTGGACACCATTTTTTTTAGTATAAAAATACATAAAAGCAAATACAACTTCAAATATGTTGGATCATTTTGGTGCCTTTTTCAGAAATTCATGGAAAGAAACCATGGTTTTAAACATCAAATTCTGTCGGTGGTTTGAAGGATAAAATGGACGGCAAACCTTGTCTTTAAGGTACATCAAACTCATAAAATGTATGCCATGGATTTTTGTGGAGGATCAAAGGTAATCCTGATTGTTTTTGAACAATCTATATAATAGATGGCTGGTTGGTGGCTTTAACCATCTTGAAAAATATTAGTCACTATTAGTCAATGGGAAGGATTATCCCATATATGAAATGGAAAATAAATGTTTGAAACCACCAACCAGATGGGTTTACTGCAAATAGATTTTCATGGACGAAAAAGCAGAAGGTACGAGTTCTCCTATGATCCGAGTGCAGTGGTTTTGTCACGGGTAAACTGAAAGAGTTCTCGGCCGTTGAGCCAAAACTAGCACCTTAAAGGTTTGTATATGTTTGTGTCATGCTGTAAGTTTATCGTGCCACCAAAGCCTTGCAAACCTTGGCGTGTTATATATATATGTGTGTGTGCGCATTCATATTTTGAAGGCAGAATTAAAAACATTGGATTTCTTAGCCTCTTAAACTGCTAATTTGGTTCTGATAAATCCCTCTGTTGAAGCAATACTCTGTGTGAAGAGACGGCAATGTGTCGGCCATAAAAACTCGCTCACCCACTAAACGATTGATTTAGCTAAAACACCCATCACTTTGTTGGCTACACCCCCGTTATATCTGGTTAAATTCCTTCCCTCCAATATCGACTACCCACTTGGAAAGCCTGGTTTCGTATTGGATCCCCAAACTCACTAGAAAGGGCCCTTTTGCTAAACATCAACTGATCAACCATCCACAAACTGAACGGATATCCCATTTGGATTACCAGCTGTACCATCTTGGGCCCGGCAAGTTGCTTGAAGGTTGCGCATCTCTTCAGCCAACAAGCGATTGCTATCGACCTGACAATGTTGGAGGCTTTCGCGGAAAAGCCGTCTACATGTCTTAGTCTACAAAAATCATCAAACATATCGGTCATATCAAGCTCTTCTCGTCCTATTCGTCCTATCACGTCTGCTTTCGCCACAGCTTTCGCGACGCTTTGCCGGGTGGAGGTTTCGCTTTCGCGTAGGGTTCCCCACATGAACCCGAAGATAAACTCTCTTCATGGAGGTTGTTGATGCTTTCGATATGATCATGGGATCCTGAAGTCAAGATTTTTGATTAGAAATGTTTGGTCACTGATTGGTAGCTCGTATGCGCACCTGTATCAACTCTTCGTTTGATGATTACATCAACATGGTTTAAAAATGTTTATATCACTATCCTGAGACTGATTTATATTTATCATTATTTATCAATATTTATCAGTATCTCCAGTTACAAGGGCTGGCGACTGGTTACGTATATACATGTACATACCATGATTCCATCGACCAAGTTGCAGCTGAAATCACTGGGCAGCCGGATTCTTCCTGGTCAGCGACATCGCATCCGACGCAAGTGAATAAGTAACCAACATTAACTGGTTGGTGGTTTCAACCCCTCTGAAAAATATTACGCAATTGGGAAGGATTATCCCATATATGATGGAACAAATGTTTGAAACCACCAACCAGATATAAATAGAGCAACATAGGAGAGTTTTAAATATCATACTTTATGTATATATAAACATCATATACCTCCCCATGATGGTACATTTTCAATGGCCATTCCAGGAACCGATTTATTGGAGGTACCTACCATATATATAGGGCCTATTTTTCAGGCCTTTGTAAGGGAATATAGCCCCAAAATATGGCCAACAATATGGTACGTTTACGAACCTCTATTTTAGGATCCTGGAATGACCATTGACATTTCCAATCTTACAAGAAACCCGAGGCTGCTGGCTGCTGGTCCCACCTCTCTGGCCGCTGGTTCCAAACGGGAAATCACCGATGATAAGCCACCATTTGGGGATGATGTTACTACCCATTTATGTTCATTCAGGCAGAGGTGCCCGAAACAACGCGCACACACACATACAATAATAATATAATATAATATAATAAAATATAATATAATATAATATACAGCACCCGACAGAATTATGGAAAAAAAAAACGTTTCAATTTACAGGCGCCGCCTGTCTATGATAGAAAAGTTACGAACCTTTTTTTTTCCATAATTCTGTCGGTGACTGTATGTCCATCGATTCGCAATTTGAATGCATTTTAAGGGGGAATATTGAATTATAGAAAATATGTGTCTAAAGATCTGGTATATGCCCCTAAAGCCTTCCATTGATATACATAATATCATGTGATGTTCGCAATTTGAATGCATTTTAAGGGGGAATATTGAATTATAGAAAATATGTGTCTAAAGATCTGGTATATGCCCCTAAAGCCTGCCATTGATATACATAATATCTGGATGTTTCCTTTTGCCAAGCCACCAATTGGGTTGATACTGCATACTTGCATTTGCATACATATTTCCATAAAAAAATGGGTTTGAATTGTGGATCCATGACATGTCCAACAGGTGGAGCCCCAAACATTAATTATGGAAAAATAATTATGGAAAAAAAAATATGGAAAAACCGGTCAATCTGCCCTAGCCCCCTGATTTCACAGGAAAAATCAATTATGGAAATAATGGCAACCTCCAAGAATTATGGAAAAAAAAAGATTCGGATCACTTCCGGGATATGTCGAACCCTTATGGGGAAAAATCCAATTATGGAAAAATCGGACGCAGGCGCCGCCTGTCTAAGTTGAACGTGTTGTTTTTCCATAATTCTGTCCGTTACAATAATATATATAATATAACATAACAAAACATAATATAATATAATATAATAAGATATAATATAATATAACATAACAAAACATAATATAATATAATATAATAAGATATAATATAATATAATATAATAAGATATAATATAATATAATAAAATATAAAATAAAACAAAATAATATAATATAATATAATATAATAAGATATAATATAATAAAATATAATATAATATAATATATATCTTAGATTTATAGGTTCAATATATCAGTTCAAAATGGATATTTAGGTACTATATCGTAGTATTGAACTATTGGAAGCGCTTAATTGCTGGGCTTACCCACTTACAAACTGCGGTGAACCATCAAGTGCCCTCTGTTTTTTCAAGCATGGCATTGAACATGGCACATTTATAGAGGATTTATATCAGGTTAAAGATTTTAAAAGGGTAAGATTTATACCTTTATATCAACACGATTTCTTTACCTATTAAAAGATATCGTGTTTTTCCGTTGCCACATTTGATTTTCTCAGGGTAAACATATTCTGGTTGGTGGTATACCTACCCCTCTGAAAAATGATTGAGTTCGTCAGTTGGGATGATGACATTCCCAAATGAATAAATAAAATTCATGTTCCAAACCACCATCACCAGTATTGAAGTATTGAAGATGTTTTCTTAACAGCTTAGATGGCGAAAAAGGACCCCTTTTTCGCCTGGCCCACATCCACGAGCGCCAAGGTCGCTGTCCCGTCAGTGACTGCAGGGGCGCTCGTTGAAGTTCCGGAGACCTGGGGATCAATGGCCAGGAATGGCCGACACATGCACCAATCAAGCTAATATTTTATACGGATTTCTCCATTAAAAAAATAAAACTTGCCATGATGAATATTAGATCGGATTGTCATTAACCATGGTGAATACTATATCAGATTGTCATTTTACACTCTTTGTATTCATATATGATATATGTGCAGTTCCTAACAAGAATGCGCTAATATGTCAAAGAAAGTTATCTTTTGCAGAAACAAACTGGTGGCTTCCATCTGGCCCTTGGCAGATCAACAATTCTTTGGGACATTTTGGGACCAATCTGAAACATTCTAAGGGTGGTGGTGATGATCCCTAAATTCCATATCACTCATATCACTATCGCTGCATTTGGTCAAGAAAAACACATTCCAACAGATTCCAACATATAATGATTATAATGTTCATGATCTGAATCATGGAGCATGATGCTGACCAAATATTTATGTTCCGACATGTTAAGACTATGGATGTCAGACCAACGGAAGCCGCCCCATCAACTCAGCCAGCGGCGAAGAGAGGTAAGGCGGGAACCAGGACAGCTTCCGTTGAGAGGTTGGCAGTGCTTGGCTCCCCGTCACGAGCAGCAAGGTCGTTCAAATATCCTGAAACGCCACGCAGGACTCACCGCGATGTGCAAGTTGGATCCCCCTTCGAATTTCAGGGGAGACGTTGTGACCCTGATTCTGTAGGATTCTGTAGGTTACAAAAAGTATTTACAAGCCCAGGGCCGGCCGGCTATAGAGAATGAGGTTGCTGAGCTCCACTTTTTCCGAAAATTGCCTTAGCTACAAAACGCCCATTCATTTCAACAACCTTGACATAGGAGGATTTGTATTTTTTCCCTTGCTACAAAATACCCCTTCGTTTTCAATAACTGCACATACAAGGACATACCATTTGCTACAAAATGCCCATGTCGTTTTCAACAATTGCATGCAAAGGAACACCTTGCAACTTGCTACAAAATGCCAAGTTGGTTTCGACAAGACTTGCATCCATGTCGTGCTACAAAATGCCACTGTGTTTTTATGATGACCTAACATGATTGACATGCGTTCTTTTCAAAATGAGATTCACAAGTTTAATCTACCAAAATCTTGAACATTGTTGAACATGGATTCTATGTCACTGTTGGCCTGACTAAAACGGAGGGCTTTATAAGAGGCACAAGGCCTTCCATCTTGTAGCTTAAACTCGAAGGGGGATCAAGTTGGATGTTTTCAGCATTGCCTAACCCAGCATAATTAGCTAAGTTGGTTTATAGGTAGTATTAACAGGTATTGAATATAGCCCCGGCAAATATTTATGTACAGTTGAAGAGATTCATAAACCAGCTCATAGCTGCGGGGCACAATCTTGTAAGCATCCCGATATACCCTCCAAAAAATTGACCGATCATCAAATCTGGAATGATCTGCGACAAAAAACGGACAACAAAGTCATTGTCCCTTTGCCCAAGGTCTGGCCCCTCTGCCAAGTGTCTGACTGTGTTTCTCATAAATCTCCCAAGGCCACCAACCTCGGTTCCACATGGGCCAGGCGGATGAACAGTTACCATCGCAACCATCACAGTTCCATAGTTGCTTCCCTTGTGCCAAAAAAACATTGCCTCATATATATATATATATTGGTTTTTACGCTTCAATGGGTTTGACCAAACAATGTGAACATCACATGTAGAAATCCTTCCAATGCAATTTTCCATTATCTTAAAAATCATTTGACTTAGACCATCCTAGACTTCAAAAACATCAAAAATCCTATTAAAGTTTTCCATGTTCTTGGGATTTGCTGAAGATGATGTTTTATTTTCCCATTGGTCCCATGGGTTAATCCACCAAAAATGCTGCCACACTGAGCCACATATGCCATGGCCGCATCCACTTCTGCATTGCGCCGTGGCGTCTTGGTCGTCTTGGACACACGGTCCACCTTGAAGACCGGAGTGGAAAGGTCGCCAAGGTCGGTATGTCCTGGGACAGCTGAAGAGCGGTTCAACCGCTGAACGTCAGGTCGAATTGATGTTTGTGCAACATATTTATGATATCCAATCATCAAATGATATGTTGCAACCTGATATTTTGAACTGCCAGAGTCTCTTTTGGGGTAGTTCCCTGTGGTTTTGACACTGTAGATGTTTAAATTGATATTTGTGGTGGGCGTTTGATATACATGTATATACATATAAGTAAAAATATGCACATATATTGAGATAAATGATAAAATAGTGAAAAGGTCAAGCTGCTTCGTACTAAGTACGTCTAAAGGTGTTTCCTGTGGATATAACGCTTTGCCTGAAAATTGTGTACCTAATTCCACTAGTTTATCAACATCTAATTTGTATGAATATAGCCATTCTGGGGGTATACCTCATGTTCAAACACACCCATATCAGACATGTTCTTGGTTATATCTCCATGAGATACCCATATTCTATCCCATAGTTTTCGGGTGAAAACAACCATTTTTCTGGTATTATCCCCATACCGAGCCTCACCGAGCCATCGATTTCTGAGGCCCACCCCGTTGACCCATCTCCAAGCGTCTCAAGAGGAAGGTGATGTTTGCTTCCTGCCAGGTGGTACCTCCCCCAGTGATAACCCGGTTTATATAGATATAGTTATAGATATGAAATATCTATATAGTCTATATACCATAAGTATAGATGTATAGATATAGTTATGGAATTATCTAGCATAAACCATTGTATTCACCTATGTTATGTACATTCTATGGAGCTTTTCTAAGTCAGGTACCCCTTTCCAATCATCCAGTTTCTTTTCGGATCTCCTGCAGGGTGGAGGGCACCTTCACCTCCGGCTGGGGAGTGACCTTGCCTGCCAGGATGAAACAAAGTGGGAAAAAGCCACGCTGGGATGAACCAGGGCCTTGACAGAAGAACAACATTATGAGTCAAATTATGAGTAACAATGACAAAACAATACTAGTAAAAATAAAAGTAAGACTGTAACAATGGTAATATTCAATTTAGTAGCAATAATGAGAAATTCAAATGATCATTGGAAAATCAATGAATGATTATTCGAACACAGAATGTGAATATCAACACTTGACATTTGAATCAAACAAATCTGACTGGTTGTTTGCTACGTAGTAACAAGTCGAAGCAAGTGAAAAAACAAAATAAACAACATATGTGCAATGATCTTTGCATTATGCAAAAGCAAGAATGACATTTTGAAAAAGAAATGAAAACAGCGAGGCCTGTTAACATCTGATTTTTTGAGCAAGCAGAAATGAATCGGAAGCAACCCCTCAACATGTTGCAAAACAAATCCTGCGGGAAGACCCAGGTGCATCAGCGCGGACATGACAGAGTACAGAGGGGTTGAAAGATCCTTTTTGAGAAGCCAAAAAAACGTATACCCTCTGGTAAACTAATGTAGCTATGGAAAATCCCCATGTTTGATAGGTAAATCAACTATAACTTGCCATTTTCAATAGCTATATGGTATGTAAATTACCAGAGAGTAGATGAAGCTTCACTCCTTTCGTTTTTTGTAGTCGTTGGGTAGCTCCGCTCCAAGCTAAATCACTACCAGAAACCGATGGGTTGCAGGTTGGGTCACCAACTTTATCGCAGCCCGGGAAGACTCGGTGGTATTAAGCGCTGGAGACATCCCCACGTTTGTTGGCATAGGTATATGTATATATATATATATATATTCATATGCATATACATTCGGTTAAACATGGTTAAGCCACATCATTAACACATGTTAACACACCATTTTTCTCACAGCATGGAATCGATTCATTTTGGTGCCCCAATGAAAAAGCCCTGGTGCTAGTTGTCTTCAACTCTGTGTTGCAGTTGTTGCTCTGTAGCACCATGCGGTCCTCAATCAGTGCGCTCTTTTTTAGCACCAATGGATGGCTGGTGAACACATGGATATGTTTGGGTGGTAAATTGTACAACACGTCTTCTTTAGCCATTCCCATGGATGCAGGGCCCCTATCTGTGCTCAAAAAAAGAGAGGTATGATTCATCTATGATCTTTATTTATTGTTTGTTATGTTGGATACTTATAGTGAAAGATTCCATGTCTTTTCCCAAACTTGAAACCATCTTGAATCGGACGAGGCTCAAAAAGAGAAACATCGTGCGCAGGAACAGGTTTCCATAGTTTGATCTATTGAACATGTTGCTCCTGACCATGAAAAACACAGATTTTTAGGGCGCGATGGGGATCTTTACGGTGGAGGTAGAAATTCTTCGGCAAGACAAGTGGCAATTACCCTCTGGTAAATTAACATAGACCCTGAAAATCACCATTTTTTAGAGGAAACTAATCTTCCAACCCCTATCTACCAGGGTCTATGTTAATTTACTGGAGGATAAATGGAACAAATAAAATAAGACCATACAGGACCCGAAATGTTTGCAAAGTCACTGAACATCATTTGCGGCGCTGGGACTCGGAAAGTCCCATTGATGCCGTTGTTGCTTGCCCAGGATAAGGCCCAGCCAGCTACAACTTAGCGTGACAAATATATCCATATATATAATATATATATATATATGTGTATATAGATCGGATAAGCCCCAAGGTTTTCTAGCGAAAGCTCCAGTTTTGATTGCGAAATCTACAGTTTTATTGGGCAATTCTCAGGTTTGTTCTTGGACAAGTCCAATTTCTTGGCTGTTTGATGCATTTGTTTGATCCACTCCTCATTTTCGATGGTGATTTGATGGCTACAGCACCATTTTTATCATGGTTGTCTTGAATCCAACTGACATGTGCGTTCCTTGAAATGCAACATTTTGGCCCTTAAATCCACAAATACCTTTTTTTATGGTGAAATCCAGCTCTTTCATGGTGAAATCGTGTTACCGTGTGACTTTCCAGCCATCTTTGATCACCGGAGGGTAATTCCCCATTATGAATCCTTATGATATCTTATATACCCCCATTAATATCATATTAGTTAATACTCTATTCCCATTGTTTTCCAGTATAAACCATTAGAGAACAGTATAGAGAACAGTATTAAATCCAACTTCTTCATGGTGGAATCGCGTTGCAGTTCTCCAAGCTTCAGATGATTCGGAGCCCACGCCACGGAACACTTCAAGCTGATAAGCCACCTAGCGTCCATGGCGACGGTTGGGGGGTCAACTGGCTGCATGATTTATAGTCCAAACCTCATGGGATTTAAACCATGGCCCCAGTTTTGGGCTACATAGATTAGTTTAGTTGATAATGGGACACGACTTATTTTTTTGTTTTTCATGTTGGTATTGGATGGTATTGGTATCAGACAAAGATTTGTCAAAGATATGTTCCAAATGGCTCCTGGCAACAATTGGGATGTATTGAATGTAAATTGGCCCAAAAAAAACACGAACTGGAATTTGAGCCGCTCAAAACAGGGAATGATGACCAACAAAACAACAATGTTTGGAGTTTGGGGAAGGGGTCAAGTCATATTAAGTCATTAGATACCAAGGAAATTGGATGGTTGCTATAGCAAAACCTTTGCAAACATCGAACATCGGTGCGTCCCTGCTTCTTGAATTTCGAGCCATTCCCCGTGGTGCAAATCCATGGTATGCGGCTGTAAAATCTCGCCTCAAACTTCCAGAAGAACTCGGTGACTTTCGTCACAGTCCTTGGAGGGTGGCGATCCCTTAACGTTGACCATTTTTTGGGCTTATTGATCACCCACAGCCACTACAGTCATGATGAACACGTGTTCACCGTGCGGTTTTCCACCGTTGGGAAGCGCCATTGGCAAGGCCGCCAAGGGGCTTGCTGGTGAGGCCTAAAGACACGCCGCCCATGGAAATCTCGCTCACGTGCTTGGTGGGATCTTCCACTTGCCGCGTCTTCTGGGCTGCCAGGGATCTAAGAGATGTAGCGAGATGCACCTGCGGACATATTTACAGTATACAAAGAAAATCGCACATAGACTATATGTTTCTTGGAGGAAAGACATGATGTACAATGTATGCACGTACATATGCACTTGCGTGATCTTGCGTGTGGATATCCAGCCTAAGACTGCGCATGAGCAAGATGAATCAAGACTAATAAAGTTGTTTGGGTGGAACATCATGGAACGTCCACAAATCTAATCTATGGTGCTCCTCGCGCAGGAAGCTACATCTTTCTTCAGCCCTGAAGCGAATGGACACCTGGACCACTGCTGTGGTTTGGGGATTTGGGAGGCGCCCCTGCAGATTTTGTGAAATGATTTTGTGTTTTCCTTTTGGGTTGGGCTCTTTAGTAAAGCAATCATTACTAAACCACCCATGATTTAATGGTTTATACCATTTATGCCACAATTGGGGATGCTTTATGATTGTTTTACGATCTTTGTTTGGAAAATGTTTGGCCAAATGCCTCTGAGATGTTTGGTTGATTCAATGTCAGTTGTTGATGTCAGATTCTTCAAATTCCCAAGTGACTGAGACATGGCTCTGTGCTGTTCTTGGCTTCAGGAAATCAACCATGGCCATGGAAAAAAAGGAAAATCTAAAGATATCTACAGTAGTGTGGGTAAAACAATGCCATAAACCACCCATTTGGGAATGATTTATACCACCTATTTATGGTGATTGGGGGATGGTTTATGACATTGTTTTACCCACACACAGATTATCTTACATAATCCCAGTGGTAGGGGCATGTCGATATGCCCAATTCAATAAACCTTTTCAATTGGGATATTTTATTGCCAGGCAATGTCAACCCCGCATGAATAAACCCTGGTTGAGTAATTGATTAGGGAGGTAACACCCCAAAGCCAAATACTACTAAAATGACAACCACGCCCCAATTAAAACGGTTGGCAGTGTACCACAGAATTGCATATGTTCCCATAATCATGCCATAGTACAAGGTGGTGCTCCGTACTTAGCTAAGGTCAACTAACTAGGATTTCTGTTACGAGCAGATCGATAGGTTCTGGGCTGTAAAAACCACTGGGGCACGCCACCTTGTATGACATTCCATGGATGAATACAAAATCAAATGGATTAATGGCTACAGTGGCCACTTCAGACAGCCAATCGATAACAGTAAACTATTGTCTTGTGCCATCAGTATCATCATAGATATACCTAGAAGATCCAGTAGTCACTTTTTTTGCCTTAGGCGCCTACTCTGAATTGTAGGCATTTCCATGTTGGACCTAGGCAGAAATTTCTTGGTGTAGGCATTTTTATCCCAAGATAGATTTCATGCCCCAACATGGGTGTGGACAACCTTTGGTTGGAGGTGCGCCCATCCCTTGCCATGCATCTTGCCCTGCACGCATTGCAAGTGAATGCACTGGCTACTGATATGTTTATGTGATCAGCAATGAACCCTTTATAGCTGGCTGAAGCTTTTGTGTGCTCAAAACAAATTGGTTAGGGGTGTCCCAACTATGGACACCCATTTGAAGTCAGTTGGATTAGATAAAATGCCGTCCAAATGGTATCAGCAAGCGCAGCTGGCATTGTGGCCAAATGATGATCCCTGCGACCCTTTCCTGCATTGTGGCATACTATATTGACTATTGAAATCAAATTCAAAAGAACCAAAAGAATGTTGATAGTGGGAAATTGCATGGCCAAGGATCCCATTCCCGATGACAAGGCGAAAGTCATGGCCGAGAATTTCACGAAGGGTGGTCACATAAAGGTGCTGGCCAAGGTTTTGTGGGATTGGCAGGAAGAACGTAGCTTGTCCATACATCCACTCCCCCCTTCACCCTCTCATCTTTTTGATTTCATGTCAAGCTGAGTGGTTGCCAGCTCAGTCTGCCTCATTCTCAGGTAAAAAGGAGAACATGACGGACCAGAGCTCTGAGCCTTCGAAGTTAGTTGGTGAACCCAGCAATCCATCTAAATAGATATCATTCGATTGATCAAGTGGATCAATGGCCATTTGCAGTGATCAACCCTTGAGCGATGTTGGGGAAAAATGGTGGAAATGGTGGAAACAATTTTGGTAAGTTATGATTTTTCTTGGGGTTGCACAAGATTTACCAATGTACAGCTCAGAGCCTTAGCCCAACGCAGGTGAGAACTCCAGCATGCTGGCTCATTAGCGCAGCTTGCTGCTATGGAGGTCAGGGATATTCTGGTGGGCTCGTGACAGGTGCCTAAGGCAAAAAAAGTGACTACTGGATCTTCTAGGTAAATTATATTATAAGTATACAGTATACACTATAATGTTTTATATAGATTATATATATATATAATGTATGTGTATCTATATATATCTCTGGCTTATTTATATATATATATATACTTGGTGACTAACACTGCTGATAGTTCCTCTATGTTCTTCTTTCTGACCTGTCAGGTCTTTTGCAGTCAAATGAAGCAGCTGCTCGAATCGAAGCCATGGTCTCAGCAGAAACCCGAATTAAATTGGATGCTGAAACTGTGATCCCTTTGGACTTCTTGACGGCTAAGACATGTTGAAAAAACAATCAAACAGTATATATTAGTTGCTTAATGCCTGACTTTGGTCCCTTCCCACATCATTCTCTCAATCCGCTGAGGCCGAAGAGTGCCATCCAACCGTCAGAGAAGTGCCCCACAGGGATGCGAGGGTCCTTGGATGATGAGGAATGGTTGGATTATTGTTGTGTCACTTTCTGTGGCAACTGATCTCAAACCTTTCTACTCAACATTTCATGTTTCGTTGCGTTCACTGTTGTGTAACTTTCTGTGGCAACTGATCTCAAACCTTTCTACTCAACATTTCATGTTTCGTTGCATTTTCAGAGGATCAAACCTGCTGTTGCCTTTGGTGGTGGTGTTTGGCCATCATGGCTGAGGAGCCCCAACCTTTTGGACCTGCTCTTCCCAAGCCTTTGACTCTAGAAGGTTTAGGACATGATCTAGAGCGTGATGAAAGTATTAGAGCTAGAGCTTTGGAAACCAGAGGCCTGTTGAAGTGGCCATGTCCTGACAAAGCGGGATTGATTTCAATGCAGACTATGGCGGACAATGCTGATGTATTGATGCATGTGGTTCGCAAATGGGTTCCCCAACTCACTGACAAGCTGAAGACTGTCAACGTGCACTTGGTGGAACAGGAGGCCAGGTAAAAACCATTTAGCCAATGTTTCCCAAGTTTTCTTATCAACCCAAGTTTTCAAATTTATGTGACTCTTGGATTTCGTGGATTTGTGTGGAATGCCAGGTCTACGTTTTCAGGGACAAGCTGAAATTGAGGACTGACCAGTCCATCCTTCACCTGGATGCGCTGGCCATCCGTTCTTTTGTTACCCTCTGCTTTCGAAGACATGATGGTCACAAACGTCAAGTGTATCGGTGGCACTAAATTCAAGAAAACATGCATGGTTTTCAAATTGTCAAGATCGATTGTAAGATAATTACAACACTATTTTTGATCATGTGTCATGTGGGTTTCTTCATTCCACACCATTCTCCATAAACAACTCTATGTCCATTCTACACCATTCTCCATAAACAACTCTATGTCCAAGGAACTTTCACTGCGCAACCTCTATGACTTTCTGGACCAGTACTTTGCTCCCAGACCCAACGTTTCTCGTGCCCAAAGATCAGCTGAGAGTCTTGGAGGGCCCCAGGAAGAAGAAGCTCCTGTGGCAGCCACTGGTGGTCAGGGCATGGATGGGGGTGAGAGTCAAGAGAGCCAGGGGTCTGGGAGTGAAATTGAGGAAGCGGGACCCATTGCTTTGCACGATGTGTATGCCATGCCCCCCGAAACCGGTGACCCTGCAGCTGTGATAGCCAGGGAACAAGAAAAACTGTGCTGGACTTTGGGGGGCGAACTTAGAAAGACACCTAGTCCCAGGGAAGAATATGGCAGCGCTTGGTGCAGCAAGGATGCAACCCCACCCAAAAAACTTGAGTTGCCACCAGTTCATAATGGGCATGTGTCGAAAGAGTTCATGGGTGAAGTACAACAACGGATCGAGCAATTGAAGCACCTAGACCCTTGTAGAGGCATGTCTTTCTATTCCTGGTTTTTATTTTGTGGGGGAACTTAAGGTATAACCATAGGTAACCCAACCTGTCATTCTCCTTCAGTGGCCCTAAGGCAGGAAATCCAGCAGAGGCGAGTGGCTCTGCTAGGCAAGCAGTGTTGGGGAGGTGCTGAGGAGACCCAGCCCTATGATAATGATTGCACACTTTTGTATGCAGCTGCATCCCCTCTTCAACCAAACGTGGGGGGAAGTGTCAAGGAGGCTGTTGTTCCTGATGTGGTCACAAAAGAGCAGCATCAGCATAGCATCAGCACCGAGCAGCCCAGTGAGGATGTGCACATGACTTCGCAAGCCAGTGATCCCAAGGATGTCCCCATGGATGTTGAAGAACCACCCAAGCCTGATACTCTCTCTTCACCGCCCGTTCTGGAAGGATGCCTCGACAAGAACTTCAAGTGCCCAGTTGTGATCTTGGAGCATGACGTCCGAGTGATCATGAGCACCGGCTTTACCAAGGAGGATGCTGAGGAGGCTTTGGTCAAAGCCCGGGGGCATTTACCTAATGCCCTTGGTGCTTTGATTCGTGAACGTTATGATTTGAAACCCACTACAAAAGCAGCCATGACAAAACCTGCAGCAGCAACAACAGCAGCAGCAGCTGAAGCAAAAGTGGAGCCTCGAAGCCCATTGCCCACCGAAATCATTGAACCAGTTGCACCTGTGTCACGACAAGAACAACAGAAGCTGCGAGATGAACTTAAAGGCCAGGAGGAGGAGGAGCAAGAGATGGATGATGATGCAAATGATGAGGATGAGAAACCAAAAAAACCTAGGGCAAAGGCCAAGGCAAAGGCGAAAGCAAAGGCACGAGGGAAAGCGAAACCAGGCCGAAAGGCCAAGGCAAAGGCACAGCCGAAGGCAAAGGCAAGAGGAAGGCCCCGAAAGTCACCTAGCGCAGGAACTGAGGAGCAGGAGCAGGAGCCAGGCAAAGATGTGAAGAGTCCCACAACTTCCAAGAACCCAGGGAAGCAGTCTGGGCCTAAGAGGAAGAGAAAGGATGACACAGCACCTGCCGCACCTGTGCCCAAGTCAAGCAAGGGGAATCCCAAGAAAAAAACAGCTGAGAAGTCTGTCAAGGAAAAGTCAACGTTTGCAAGGCGATTCCTCCCCAAGACAGAGCCTCAGCGTAGTGTTTGGGTAGCTGCGAGCAAAGTTTATGAGGGCATCAAGCACAAGCTGAAAGCCCCTTCGAAACTTGAGGACTGGTGTTATGATTACAAACCTTGTTGTACATTTAGGAAAACTACCAAGAAAATCTTTTTAAAGTTTAAATGTCAAAATTACCTCTGGCCCTAGCTTTTCCCAGCTTTCCCTGGTCCCTTCATATTCTTTCAGGAGCAGTTCTACTACTTCAGCCTTGAGTGTGCCGAGGGGGTGGACTATTCTGATGCTGCAGCATTCGAGTCCCAGGCTGTTCAGTGGGCCGACTTGTTTCTTGAAACGGATGCCATCAAAAGCATCTTGATTCCAATGAATGGTTTTTGGTTTGATGACAGTGCTTTCGTAAGTGCCCCTTTCCTTCCCATTCTTCAGTCCTTGTCCAATCCAAGGCAGCTTGCGGGTCTAGTCTGATCCATCGATCTTCGCGAGGTCATGTGATTGACCTGGGGTTTTGGCAGGACACAGTTTCTGTCGCGGCTAGGCATGTGAGCCTGTGCGTCTGCGCATGGGATAGCCATGCCTCACACATTCAATTTGATTTGGCCTTTGGTGCCTCCAGAAGTGATCTTAGATCCATCTTGAGCTCTGTAGCAGGGGAGAAAAAATGAAAGACTTTTGCCCGTCAAACTTCAACTTCATGACTCATGACTGCACCTACAAAATTCTAAGTACACAGCTGGTGATGTCTCAAAATGAGGTGCCTTTTTTCCCCCTTAAGTGACTGTTCTGTGACTGTTTTAGAATTAGCAGCAAAAAATGGCACCTCATTTTGATACATATCCAGCTCAAAGCAAGTGAACCCCCACAGGTACGTTGACAATGCCAAAGCAGCTGGTGGCATTCTTGCGGGATAGAGCTGGTCACTGTCTACCCGACATGTTATTGTTGGGATCCCTGCTGCCGAGTTGCAGCAGCTCTCATCCATGCATTTGGTCACACCAGTTTCGAACACATCTGTAGCCAATGCAGCCTTGGATAGCGAACGGTTTGCGCCTGTGAGTGACCCCATTTGCCATGAAGCCTAATGAACTCGAACTGGCTCTTCGCAGACTTATTTGCTTGGGATGCCCCCGGGTACCTTGAACAAAGTTGAAGGGGAGAATGCATGCATCCCAAAAAACGATAGTACTAAACCACTATAAGGTGCCCTCATGAAGTTTTTATTTCATACATATATATATATATATACACATATGATGCTAATAATAAAAATAATAAATAATAATAATAATAATAATATATATTGATAAATTTGTATAATATTTATATATATATATATATTATATTTAATATATATATATATATATATTATATTATTATAATATATGTATATATATTTATAAAATATATTATCAATATATATATATATATGTATAATATATTATACATATAATATAGAAATATATTATATAATATAAATGGCAGCTGAGGCATTTGTGCTTCTGATCCTGATGACATCGTGGCTGACCGGGCTGGAGGGGAAGGATCAGCGTGAACTTCAACTGCTTGAACTGTTTGCGGGACAAGCCCGTGTAACCAGAATTGGGAAAGCATGTGGGATTCCTTCTGAAGCACATGACTTTGATTATGACCCAAAGGCCAAATCAAGCAAAGGATTACTCAACAACGCCTTTGACATTACAGGGCCATCTGGCCTAGTGATACTCAATTACAATAATATATTTTTTGTTTGGGCCAACCTTCCCATCCAATGGTAAGAGTTTTTGCTTTACCTGCATTTTATTTATGATCACTCGCCTGCTCACGGCCCTTCCCAGGCTGATTCTGCTATCCTTGCAAAGGTGCAAGTTCGGCATGTTGACCGCCATCATAGGC
Source organism: Cladocopium goreaui (assembly GCA_947184155.2). NCBI lineage: Eukaryota > Dinophyceae > Suessiales > Symbiodiniaceae > Cladocopium > Cladocopium goreaui. The sequence continues at coordinate 439,293 of CAMXCT020004112.1, read as the reverse complement.
CTACTGTGCAGTTCGTGGGTGGTGATCAACGCTGGTACATCACTACGTGATGTGTTAGTGCCACATGGAGATTTAGATGCCCCCAGCGTGGCCCTATCAAATTTGATGACATCCAGGAGGGGGATTCAACCTGCTAATTTTCCACTTGAGTTGGCACCAAAAAAAGGCCCCCACAAGTCATAAAGACTTGGGTAAAATATTGGGAAAACAATATATTTTTGAGACTTTTGGGGGCCTTTTTCGGTGGACCAACCCAAGTGGAAAATTGCCAGTTCAACCCATGTTAAAGAGGTGTTAGGTCTAGGTTCTAGTCATTTCCCAGGGATGAGTGGATGGTTTATCTCTGGCCAGGACAGCCCTTATTATACTATATATAACGTGTTGCAGCGGAGTCTGGCTATTAGAACAACCGTCAAGTTCTCTGGTCATGCAACATGATCGAATGCAGTGGCTACTCGACATCTTGGGGCAAATCCACATGCCTGTACCTAGATTGCAACAGGTGCTGCAAAAAATGATGTCTTGGCATCCAAATAATAAGTAACATTACACTGCTCACTGGTTGCTAGCTAAGGTATACCGACAACGATTTTGGATGTGTCATTGGAAGCATTCCACACCCAAAAGGTCCAAGGTGTGGTCTATATCCTATGCTATTTCAGCACTTTGCAGGGGACCTATTTCCATGGGCAAGAAGAAGGGGAAACCATCCGATACCACAGTCCGCTATGTCGATGGTAATGGAAAAGTTCGTTTCAAGGGGTCCACCACTTTGAAACAAACACAGTTGATTGGCTGCAATGGGAAGTGTTCGGTGGTCCATGTTTTCATTTTGGAACAGTATTTACTTTGGTGATAGTGTAGGGTTGTTTCCATCAGCATACTCCTGATTCTTGGATGATTTCCACGGCTGCAAGGACCTATACTCCAGCCTTCGCAGCTCGTCTTGTGAAACTCCACCAGTCATGGTTCCACCGCACCAAGCCTGAGAAAGGTCTCAAGAGGTTGGACGCAACTTGACGGGAAACATGGTGATAACTAGGAAACCTATTATGTAAAGTGACTAGGATCTAAAGGGTCACCTTTGTGAGTCCCATTTGCTATCAGGTAAAACCACACATCAAGATTCAGGACCTGATCTTAGCTATGCCTGCTGATGACCCTTGGGAGGATGCAGCACTGGGTGACGCATTAGCTTATGTTAGACAATCGTGCCTCCTACAGATCCCCCCAGAGTTTCGGGACATGATGTCTCAGCTGTAAATTAGATGGAGCGGAGTTTCGATGGAAGATGAAATGAAAAATCGTGTCTGCCAGTGATTTGTAGTCCCAAAAGAGTTTTAAACAGCAATGTTGACCAAAAACACATTTTTGGTGGTGTATAAGGGGTGTGACCCTAGGCATTTTAAGGCGGAAGTTAGGCGGAAAAAGCCGGCCTTTAGGCGGAAAAAAACGGAAGTAGGCGGAATTTTTTTGAAACAGTTTTGGAACAGTTTTGAACCAAGTTTTGCCTTCAGAAAACCATGCATCTGTTAGGGATTTTGGCTTTGATGACGCTGAACAGCTTGCTAAGCAAGTCTCTGAGTTCTTCGACTCTGGTTAGGGGCTGTGAGCTCTTGAGGGGCGCTTCCATGTCGATCGAATCCGATCCACTGATGGTGCAAATGCACGAGGAGTTGAATAATCTACTAGCTACTAGCCTCAAACAACAATTGATTTTTTGATTAGGTCCCCAAAAGGATTCCATGATTAAATTCCTGAAGTGGTTCTTGGGTGTAAATCTTCAAGACTCAGGACCCCAACCATGTAATATATACCCTGGTACTTTGAACACAATGGAACTGTTATCATAGAACCATCCGAGTAGTCTTGAGCCCAGGCTTTTGCGCAAAGTGCCAAATGTCCCGAACTTGGTGCTGCCAAAGGTGATGGGGCAGATGGATCTAGCTTGGCAGCCCCGAAAGGGGCTGATGTGGCAGTGGATTCTACTACTGGGCGTGGTATGGCAGTGAATTCTACACCTGATGAAACCCAAACACCAGCACCAAAAGAACCCATTGTGGTGGGCAGTCCAAGCATCCCAAGCCCATCGACCCCAGTGGATACTCGCATGAATCAACTTTATTTGGGCATCCAGCAAGTTTCAAAAATCCCATTCCATGCCAATCCAGTATGATGGAAGACTTCATGGCAAGGTGGTGATATCAAGTTCCAGAGTTATACAAGGTTCCATTGACCCATTTATTTACCAATAGCACTTCTTGATGTCGGCTTAAATTATATTGTATATAATAGCCATCCATCTAGAACAAACACATAATACATAAAACAAACACATTATATATATTACATTGCTCATAATAAAAACAATAATAATAATAGATATATTTTATGTATATATACACATTATTTATGTTTCTGTGTTGGGTGAATTGTTATTCTATAAATGGTTACACTGTGTCCTATCCAACACCTGGTCACCGATTTCTTGCCATGGCGCAAAGCTCAGGCTACTGCATTGGGTGCATCTTCCCCAACTTTGAAGCCTGGGCAGTTCTACACGGACTCATCTATGGAAAGGTTCAACCGTGGTGGGACCCAAGAGGATGGTGGGACCCCCTACTATGGACCATTGCCGGAAACCATGGAACAAGGGACACCTTTGGAGCCAGGGACACCGATGGAGACACCAATCCCACCTACACAGCCTGATAAAGAGGATGGGGAACAGGGTCACCATGATGGGGAATCTAGTGAGCTACCTCCCTCACAGCAGCTTTCTTATTCGGCCGTTGACAAGCGACTTCGACGAATTATGACTCCGAGGGCCAATGGTGACTTGAAGGTCCCACAACAGGTGATTGATCAATGGAAGAACAAGAACACACGTCCCGATGTCATGTCTTTGTTCGAGAAATCAGGGTATCAGCCGGACTGGGTTAGGGTTGGGTCTGTCCAAATACTTGTGGGTTTTGTTTTCATTCATCGAATGTTTGGTGCATTGCAAAGTATTTTTTGTTATTTGTCAAATAAAACCCTAAATCTTTGATCAAGTGGATTCCCATTGATTTGTGTTGATCTAACAGAATCCAAAATAATTTCAAGTCATGGAACAATTATACAACGGGATGGTTTTGAACCTTATGTGAAATTTATTTAGGCTATTGTAGGCAAATCAATCTGTTGTGTTTATCTGGATGGCCCCCACGATATATGTATGTCTCAAAATGAGGTGCCCTTTTTTGGTTCCAAACAGGCTAGTTTAATAGGAAAAAAGGGCATTTCATTTTGAGACGTCTCCAATATAAAGGCAATGGTTTTGGGAAGCAACCATCACATTCCGACCCCCAAATCTATTGTGGTTTTCGATACTATCATCCTTAACATTACAAGGGGTTTTTCACTTAGTATAATTCTTTCCTCCACCTGCTTATTTGCAGGACAAGTTCATCAAACGAATCCAGCGTATCCATCAGCAAATCACGGAGACAACTTCGGTGACCAACCATGAGTTCTATAGTGAGCAAGACATGATCGATGCTGGATGGAATGAGTTACTTGGATTTTTCAGCTTTGTCAGCTATACTAGCTAGTGACTAAGTGAGACCATGCATGCATGTTCACATAAAAATTGGTTTCCTCCCCTAAACATGCCTGACCCAAGTTGTTTTTTGGGTGTGCTGGCTCATCGCTTGCAAGGACCAAGATCAATGGTGCCAAGGCCTACTGCACTGCTCGCAAGGGGTTCACAATGATTGGCCCTTACTGGTTGGCTTGTGTGTATGGGAGGTGTGTATTATAGTGCTTTCACATTGATTTGCTTCCACTGCATTTTACCATTTCCAAAACTATGGCATTGGCACCAAGGATGTCCAAATATGGGGAAGGCATGCTGTACTGGGTTGAAACCAAAGTGGGCGGCTCTCACTCGATGCTTGGTTTGCTGCTGAGTTTATGATATAATACTGACTAAAGGTCTCAGGTTTTAACACTAGATGGGCTGGTATCTGAATACTGAATCTGGATGGTATAATACTAGGGTCCAACTTGTTGCGGTCTGGTGTTACGAACTATCTTCAGTACAATATATGTGCTGTGTTCTCCTCAATTCCTGTCCCCTTAGGAAAACCACCGAGATATGTATGAAGAGATGTGGAATGACCAAGAGGAATGCGAAGAAGGAGACCTCCCAGACATGCCTGACTTTGATGGCCTAGTTCCTGATATCCCGATGGAAGATGGTGACTTGACTTGTTTGCTAGGTTTCTTATTGGAATGACTCTTACACCAATGATAGACAATGACAGCGATGTTTTTTCCAAACTTTCAAACTCCCCTGGTCTCTTCAATTTCTACTCCCTGTGCTTGAGGTGATGGCCATGACCCCAACATAGCTGCTGCTCAGATAGCAGCTGACGAGGCCCAGAAAGAAATTCTGAAGCTTCTCAACTTTCCGGAGATTGAGACTGTGGGGAAGGCACCAGCCATGGCGCCCAAAGTTTCCAAATGCTTGCAGAAAAGGATTGGGAAGTTGCAAGAGTTCATCAAGAAATTTGATGGTAACCTTTCCGACAACCAGAAGTTTAAACTTGCCTATGCCAAGAATATTATGGATACCATGTTGTTGCCGTATGTTAAAGTAATGGAATGTACTGGATGAGTTGTGTCAACCCTTGGGATTACCAAATACCCTGGCCTGAAGGATCCTGAAAGGCCAACTCTTTTGAAACTTGGTTGGGGTTGTTGGTTCACCGTTTGTTTCTTTAACCTGCTTGGGTTTGTTAGCCCAGGATCCTGACAAAGCTGAAAAGTGCTGAGACTGAGCTCACGAAGATTGACAACGAAGTGAATGACACATACACCAAAGGGATTGGCGAAGGATTTTCCCCGGAGATTCTTGTTCGAAAATATTTTGGAATCGCATGGGGGGCTAAACACTCATGGAAATTAGAAAAATAGTCTTATCCACTGTGATTCCCCCAGCCAATGTGTCTTTGCTGCCCAGAAACACTGCATTCAGGATGCAAGCGGAGTTGAAAAGCCTCTTCGAGAAGGCAAAGAAGGAGCCATTACCTCAATCCAGGGAAATGGTTTCAAGCTGTTGAATCTAGGTTGGGTCAAATAGTTTTGACTTGTTGGAAGCCATGTTTGGGTATTGAACCACCTCTATATACTATATATATATAGTATATATATATATAAAGTAATATGTACATATAATATATACATACAGCATATTTATATAATATTAAAAATAAGATAAAATATATATATATTCTAAAATGGAATTTAATACAATATATTTAATATACATTGTATAATATATAATATGTAAAAAATACAGTACATATAATATATATAAAATGTAGAATATAAATTATAATTTTTATATATATATATATATATAAATATGTCATATATATACATGTATAAATGTTACATTATGTATATATATATATATATGTTTATCTATTATTATGTATATATATAATATTTAAATATATCCCATCTATAAAATACATATTAAATATCATATATTATATATATTGTATATTTAATGTATTGGATATTGAATATTTATTTACAATATAATTCAATATATATAATTTAAAAATATAATGTATATATATATACGTTGATATAGTTTAATACATATATACAATATATGTATATATATATACATATATGTATATATATATATATATTACTACTATTATACTATATATTTCTGGTGCCTACCAAGGGCTTGCGCTGGCGTTTGCTTGGAGAAGCGTGCCAAGTCTGGAGCTCAAGAAAAAACTTGTTGCATAGTTAAATAAATTTCCACCAGGGAATGTTGCAATAGAACAAATTTGCTGATCATATTTAGATTAGATTTGAAAACTTTCCATTCTCAGGATGGTGCAGCCGGCCGTGAAAGCGGCACCAAAAGCTGGTGCAAAGGCAAAAGCCCAAGTGAAAGCAAAGGCGGTTCCCAAAGCTGACCCCAAGAGACGCCCTGCTGAGCCCCCAATTGCTGCATCGGCCAAGAAACGGGCCAGGCAGTAAAGCTCCTCAGTGTAGATTTGGGAAATGATTTGCTCCAGCACTTGCTATCCACAGTGTGCTGTGCAAACGATGGGGTTTGCACTACTTCATACTTAGAGCTTTCGTTGATGCTGGATGCCAGAATCGAATCACCGCTGATGAAAAAAGTCTTTCAAATCAGGGGCTTCTGAAGTAGCCAGCAATTGTATTTTTATCTTGAACTATTTTCGAGCTACACCACCATCAGTTAGCATCCCTCAAAAGCCTGCATCCAAAACAGATGGATCATTACCAAACAGTTTTCATTCATAAACCAAACAACTTGCAAAAAATCTGGGTCAGGCCAGGTGAACAACCTCGACCTGACCGACAGGAATTGAAACAGCACATGGCTGAATGCCTGGGGGACGGGGCTGGGACCTTAGGTGGGTTCGTGGAATTCTGCTTGGAGAAGAGTTTAAAAAAAAAACAACATAAATTGCAATGGCTTATGATCTGAACTGTGTTTGTTTCACTCCTATCCCACAAACAATCCACCAAAAGAAATCATGGACCCAACATGGTCCAGCCCTTTTTCCTCAACTCCTGTTAGCCCGCATGCGGCTGCCAAGGTGCCAGCCGTGGATGTGAAGCGTGCCATTAAAGCTGGCTCGTTGGAACCCATCACTGGTGCCAAGAAACAACGGGTTGAGCCGGATGTACGGCAAGCAGACAATGCTGAGAGGGATTGTCACCGGATGTTTATCCGTATGGGCTTATCCCTTCCACTCCCAATCCAGGAAATTGTTCATGAAACAGAAACTGGTCCAATTGTATCACATTGTGTTCGTATGACTGACTACTGTGCTTACTTCTTGAAGAGGGCACCATTTCTACTTTGTGGTGGGACTGGAAAGGACATCGGCTATCGTTTGAAAACCTTTTGGGAAGCGTTTCGCTGCCACCATCCTGGACACGCAGTTTATGAGAAACATGCAAATGAGTTGGACAAAGTTATTCCTTACTGCTTTCATGGAGATGAAGGTAAAGGGCCAAAGCGTGCTACCTTCATGGATTTTTCGTTTGAAACACCCTTGGGACTGGATATGCTTGATGAAAGCTTTACCTGCTCGTGCTCGCAAGAGATTTCAAAGGATGCACGCTTTCTGGTTTCAGCTGGTGAGATTTGTGATGACATGGATCCCAGCCATGTCTGCTGCGCACGGAGCATGAACCACAATGCGAGTGGGCACAGCTACTTGAAACGCTACTTGCTTTTTGGCCTTCCGCATGCCTGGTACAAAGAAGGCAAACATCACATTTTGCACAAACACTTGGAGCTTGTGACTGAGGAGGCAACAAGTTTTTTTGAAAATGGCATCATGGTGGACAACCAAGTTTATTTCGGTGCCTTTGTGGGGTTGAAGGGAGACTTGAAGTTCCACAAGGAGGTGACTGTTGGGTTGACCCGGTGCTATGCGAACTTGGGGAAGAAAAATTTGCTGAAAATGTGTTCATTTTGCGGGGCAGGAAGTGCCAATTTTCCTTTTGAGGAGGTCTCTGAGTGTCCGGCCTGGACAAGCACCATGTACCGAGATCGGCCATGGACATCTGATCCATTTGTCGCAAAGATTCCGTTTGATTCATGTGCGCCAGAGTTCTCACTAAAACTAGACCCCTTTCACATCATGAAGGTCGGATTCAGCAGGGACGTTGTGGGAAGCATAATCTTGGCACTTTGCCGGCTCAACTACTTCGATTTTGATCCTGCTGAGTCACAAAACGTTGATGAACGATTGAAGCGAGCCTGTGGCGCATTCAAGCTCTGGTGCGCCGCAGAGCGGCGGTGCCCAGGTTTGCGATCCTTTTCACGATCGTTTTTTAACTGTAAGGCGGCAGCTCAAAGTCCATGGGCAAATGCAAAGGGAAGCGACGTGACACTGCTTCTTCAATGGCTTAACTTCCATGTGCCATGCATTTTGCAAACACGTGACTTGGAGGATCCGGAGCACAAACCTATTTTCAAAGTCATGCACCAGTTAACCAGTGACATCATCACCTTCCACAGGATTTGTCAGACACATGGCCTCTTTCTTGAGCGGTCTTGTGCACAGAGGCTGCACCAATTGATTCTCACAATTGCAAGATCTTATCATTGGCTAGCTCGAAAGATGTTGAGCCTGCGAATTGCGGGATTCAGTTTGAAACCCAAGTTTCATTGCTTAAAGCATGTGGCATACCAACTCAGAATGGAGATCTTGTCGGGCAAGCGTTTTTGCTTGTCCCCAATGGCTTACAATTGCGAGGGGAACGAGGACCACGTCGGTCGTGTCTGCAAGCTGGGGAGGAGTGTGTCAACTCGTACCATTTCCAGACGGGTTATTGAACGCTACTTTTTGAAGTCCAAAGCACTCATCCGTAGGCATCAAACTTCGCTGAAGAAGAAAAAGGAGTGAAAACATGAAGTTGGGATTGTGAGATGATGAGAAATGATTTGAAGTGTTTGAACCAAAACTTTGGTGAATGAAACCGGATGAAACTGTTGTGTCCAGGTATGGTGGCAGCTTCTTGGGTAGATACAGTGACAACCCCAACAAAACAAAACATCACCCAGCTGACCCTAGGCAGATTCTTTGAAGCCTAGGCGTTTCGTTCTGAGCCTAGGCATTCTTCCTGGAAGTAGGCAGAAATAAATGCCTACGGGCGTCCTAGGCAGAATATTATGCCTAACGGATTTTGTAGGTATGTAGCATCCTTGCTGATGACACAACATGATATCCGGCTGAATGATAACAATTCACCAACCATCATTCCAGCGATGTAGTGAGACCAACCTGCGAAGTTTCTGCCCAGGTCTTCGCTTGTCTCAGCTTCTCCTGGCCATGCAAGGTGGGTGTTTGAAATAGAATCGATTTAGTGGTGATTCAATGGGGATATAGTAAAACAGTAAAACGGACCATTGGGATTTCGCGGTCAATTTCTATAGATTCCTATATATAGTATAGATTTAATATTGATGAACATTGGGAATTATAATGAGGGTGTGTTTGAAAACGAGATACCCCAAAATGTCTCTTTAAATGGTAAAAAACAATGATAAGCTATGGGATTTGGGGGGTGGCATGTCCCCAGACAATCCCAAGTCAACACTCGAAAATCATCAGCCAAATATGTGTTTAACATTTTGGACCCACCATTTTCCGATGCTCACATTGCCAATTCAAGGGGAAGCATCTCGGACAACCATGGTTTGCCAATGGATCCTCTGGGTGGACCCCCACAACCCAGGCCTTGTCAAGGCCCAAGAAGCCTAAAGAGTTCACTTGCGATGCCAATGTCAAATGAGTGAAGCGTTCAACCTGAGATGCCCAGTGTCCCAGCAGAAAGCTTTAACTGGGAAAATCTGCAGGGGGATTTTTCGCCACCAGTTCATTTTGGAGCAAAAACCATGTGTTTTTTTTTCCGTTTGAGGTGTTCCTAGTTTTTTTTGGAAACCAATCCATTGACATTGTTGGGCATCAGAGAAAGACTTTGATTTGCTTAGGGGAACGGGGAACCATGAAACATACACTGTAGATTCCCACCAGTAGATTCCACAACTGTGGGATCAACCAGTGGGGAAATGCATAGCTGAATGTCCAACCGGCCCCCTGCTGAATAGGACCCATATAGAAGCCATAGCTCCTTAGCTCCTTGCTAACCACCACGTGTTGGGAATAACTTGCTTTGGCTTTCACTGCTACTGTCACTACAGTATTTGATGACTCACTCTATGACCCAACGTGCAACTGAGATTTCCTCGGGGGATGCTGCAATGCACTAGCTATTGAAGTTATATATAGCTATCATCTAGACAAATGTGCATGTATATCTTTCCTGGAATGTCCAATTTGTTGGTTCCTGCAACAATATCCTGTTCTTAATGGACAAAAATGCCTCACTTGACTTAACTCATTCACCATTTCGCAGTAAAAACCCCAGCCTTCGCAGCCACAAATCACCCAGACATCCCAGAGGCTAAGCTGAACTTGTCGTCGTAGCTATGATGCTCCGCTGAGGGCAGTTGCGCGCATTTTTCGGAGTCCAAGATGAGTTTCACCTGCTCCATGGCCTTCTTCAGCTTGGCCTAGGATGATGTTGGGATTCTCAGAAAAACACATGCGAAAAAACAACAGGTTCCTTAGGTGAGAATCAAATTCCGGTGGCAATATAATTGTGATATTTTGATGTGTATTTATGTATATTATATATATATATATTTCTCTATATAATTATATATCCCAAGTCTATCCGTTTCAATACTGTACAGCATTCTAGGGTGGATATATGATCATTTGAGATGTGGGTAAATATTCACTTGTGTGTGTGTGCGTGTGTGCAAACATTGACAAATTCATACCATATTACAAGAGGAAAGCATCTTCGAGGCGAAAATCGACTTCGCAAAACGTCTTTGTTTTAGAGGAGTAAAACATCTGTTAGAGGAGGAGTACAACCACCTCCCACGGAGTGCATGGCAAACCTTAGATACACTACTCAAACAACCTGCCTTCACAAGGGTTTACCCAGTCTTATCGGTTGGGAACAACAGGCTGAGTTGGAAGAAGCGCTGAGCCCGGGGAGTGGGGTTTCCAGTAGGCTTCCGCTGGAAAATCTAAAATCAACTCACTTCAGCAATATCACCATCACACTGTCTGCATCTGTCTGCTATCCAGCGTCCTCGAATTGCGTGGTCTGCAGTGCAAGCGTCATGGCTAGAAACACTTCCAAGAGATAAGGAGATAAATAAAGCCGCTGTGATCCTGAAATTGCTGCAGCCATTTCAGCCAGAATGTCATGGGATGTCATGGGTCAAAGATCATCAACTGAAGTGGCTCAAACGGAAGGATTTCAGGATGGAAAATGACGCCCGTGAAACCACCAGACAATGCAGCGGAACTTGGCCGGGTGCCGAGTTTCAGAATTCCTGGAGGGCTTAGCCACTCCTACATAGTGAATCATGGTGAATCATCGTGGATCTAAGTGGGATGCTATCTCCAGGATGGTGCCTCCATTGTAGTCAGCTAAGTTGGTCTAACCTAACTGGGAGGGGGCAGCACTCTGTAGTTTTGGATTCCAAACTCCAACATGGCATTGAGTTTCAAACCCAGCATATCCCAGCATCCAGGAGTTAGGCACGTGCTACGGTGGGACACCATGTGAACGACTGACAGACGTATGGGGACATGGTTCCTCCAAATTCCTCCCATGGGGACGAGAATCCCCAACACGTGGATGTCGGTCCGCTATTGTGCCTTGAAAACTCATACAGTTTCATGTTTCACCATGGTTATTGTCAAATTATGTTCAATTCAAAAAACATATACGCTACATCATCAAATAATGACATTGATTAACCGGTGATAACTCATATAATTCAAACATCTATGAACATATTGTAACTGATCATCTTACTGGTGCTTAATTCGTAGGGAATTTGGATGGGTTGCTGGGGGTTGCTGGGATGATTATCATCGGCATCGCCTGCGCCTCGAGGAGCCAACGAGGCCACCTTAGATCGGGGTTGGCCGCCGATCTGAGGCCAGATATTTATCAAATATATAGTGATACTTTAAAAAGATACCTAAAAAGATACCTAACTGTTGGGTTTAGATACTTCAAGTATAAGAAATGTTGATAATGTTTGGCTTTGCCATGCACACTTTTTACCCTTTGCCGTGTGAATGTTAAAAATCATATTTTCCTTATTCGTAATCAGGTAATAAAAAAGACACAGCAATATTTACCTTTTTTTCTATGTAAGCAATTGCCCACATATAAGTATATATATATATTATATGTGTATATGATTGATGATTGTATATGTATATAACGCACATTAATAGCCCCATATATGACGTGGTGTAGTGAGAAAAAACAGCACAATCTCCATTTGCAACATGGATAAAGCTTGGAAGTAAGTAGCAGCTGGGTACAACCACATATCGCCGGATTTACATCGCCAAATTGATGCTCATAGAGAACTATAGAAGAATTAGTATACCGTCTTTGATTCGATGGGGTTATGCCCTTGGATAGTTTGCGGTCTGGAGTTTGCGGTCTGGAGTTTCGTCAGCCTGAAATACCCTGCATATTGAAGAATATGATCGATAATTGGGAATATGTCAAAACCCTGGTACCCTGGTGAACCCGAAAATAGCTGGCAAACGGAAATTCCTCTCCCCAAGATATGGAGCTCATCGGCTTCAGGTCCAAGTTGACATCTCAGGTGAACATGTCTCAACATGATTCAACATGTGGGTTTCTCCAGAAGTGGATCCCCCAATGGCTGGCCATTGCACTAGGGAAATAATGATGAATCATAGGTTTGTTGCACAAACACCGTCTCAAAATGATCCTAAACAATGTCAAACGGTTCGTTACTGAAAGGTCCCCAGCATGCAACTTCTTTGCTATCCAAAGTGCGTTTGTGCAGCTCGAAGGTTCTCATGCATTGCAATACGACGCTGTCACCCGTCAGCCAAATGGCTGCATGGCTGTTGAAAGTTGTGCAGCAAAAATACTCCTAGAAGCCACGCAATGTTTGAAGAACACATTGGCAGGTGACGACATGACTTAACTTATAGCAAGCCGCAAAAGGATAGAAATGTAAAATCCCACTAAAATAATAACACATTGCATTAGTGTTCTATCGTTTTGGAGGCTACTCGATATATATATATATACATGTGTGTATATGTGTATTAATATGTATATATATATATGTGTGTGTGTTGCAAAATAGCCAAACAAGAGGTATCTTCGTGCAAACTCTGACTTCAACCACTTCTGGGACATCAATCCTTCGCAAAGCGGCCTGCTGTACCAATCTGATTGAGAAGTTGATGATGGTACCTCTTCATCAACCACTAGGCGCGTCTTACATCATCACATCATCTAAGTATGGTATCTATCTTACTAATTTCGCTACAATGTGCAAATTAGATTTCGTAATTATTGTAACCATTCTGTTGCATAACAATGTCCAAAATCTATGAGCGGCTTCCAGATATTGTTTGTTCACCATCCTATGCCATTCTCATATAATCCCATATCATTTCAAAAAAAAAGTAAACTTAGACTTAGCCGGTGTGGTCCTCAGCCCCGGGTCCAATTGCATGTCAAGCAAGTTTCCAGGGTGAATAGAATGGATTCTGGGGAGATGTTCGAGAAACAAAAGCGCTTCTTGTTTAGAATCTAAGTGAACTCTGAAGTATAGAAGATTGTGATATTAGTTTCTGAAATTCTGAAATATATCTGGATAATATATAACAATTCACCAGACCCGAAAAGTTCATCCCGTTTGCACTAGTTACCCTGTACCGAACCATCATTCCAGTGACGTTGCAGGGTTCGGTCGTTATCATGTTTGAAAATCATATGGGTTCGCGATCATTCTTATGGTGTTCAATGGTGTTCATATGATTTCATATTGATGCTTCCATGTTTACTATCATGTGGTTGGGAAACTCCACTGCCCCCCCCCCCCACTCCCACCTTTTTGTTGATAGGGAATGTGAATACCCTCGAGTAATCAAGCATAGGAAATCCAACATTTAGTTCTTTCCCAGCTAGAAACCTCCATTTATACACGTGTTGCCTCTTAAAACTTGAATTTATAGTGGATTCTCCCCTATATTTTCTCTATATTTTCCCATATGTTCCAATGGTCTTACCATTAAACCCACCATTTTTCATGGGACTTTTCCAGCCCACCACTGCCTTCAACATCATCTCTGCTGCGCTGATGAGTCCGGCCATCTGCGGAAAGCTGGGAGCCTGCGAGGTACGGCAAGTCCGGCTTGCCGAAGCTCGGGTTCAAAACTCAAAGATCTAGAGAGATAAAGAATTTCAGGTTCAAAACAGCCTTATATTTCATGTATTTCAGGTATATCTGGGTAAATCAAAATATCATTCAATAAGCTGAAATACGTCTATTTTGATGAATTATTTTGGGATGATTCCCCGATACATTCACCAATGATTCCGGGGTTCGGTAACGGTCACAGTGAGATAACAATAATTTCCTGGAAACATAATAGAACGTGTAAATAGAGAGGGTAATTCAACATAGTTAAAACTGTCATTCAAAGTTGATTTACCTGTTCAAAAAGGTGATTTTCCTTTGCTACTTTAGTTTACCAAAGGGTATCTGAGTTAGTTTATAATCCCCACAAACTATAGAGTTGTATCTGTCATGAACAAGTGATTACCGTAGTTCTTGGAGTACAGTACAAATCAACTTAGCTAACTATTGGGGCACGACCTTGCAGGGGAAGACGGGAGATGGAAGATGGGGAGGCCTGGAAAGGGGTGAAGATATGTCAGAGATCTTGGAACTCGAAATTGAAATGATCAAAAACCCTTCATCCATCTTCATCCCATCCCAGCTTCACCTCCAATATCAGAGTTTTATGATGTGTAGTGTGAGTGTTAATCCATAACATCCCATAACCCTTCAAAAACACGAGTTTCATCCCTGAAACCCTTGGCCGAGGGGGCTGCTGCAGGGACGATCAGCCGGAGATCTCAAATTTAGCTGATAGTAACTGTCAATGTGGAATTAATGGGTTATATCAGGGGGGAACATTAGGGATATAAATGGATATATATATATAAATATGGATATAAGTTATATTGCGTTATATTGTTTTATCATGTTTTATCATGTTTTATCATAATCTATGATATGGTTGGGAAACCTAAGAATGTCTGAATCGACTTCCAACTGGCCCCCCCATCTGCATCCCAGGAACCGTCCACCAACCGCTGCCAGAAATGAACCATGGAAGACATGTTCAGACGATGATTCGGTGATGATATTGTAATGGAGCCATCATATTATATATACGCTATATCGATCTATATAGTATGTGGTAGTATATAGTTGTAGAGTAATTACCAGTATGCGCAGAAGGAGAAAAAACAGGACATGACATCTGGAAGCGTTTCTTCTTTTATTTCAGCCAAGCACCAAGCCATTAGCATATATTAGCATCACGTTCCGTGACAGCCGGGCGCCTCTGATTGGCTGGGCCGATGTTGCTGCCCGTTCCAACCAATCACCAGCTCCATATTCTGTGGCCTGGGCCCAGGGGGGCCAGGGCGACTGCCAATCCAGTCATTGAAATGCGACTTTTATGTGAACCCTGGCCTGGATGGTTAATAACTGGGTGGTTTCATTTTAGTGGAAAATGAGAAAATTGGGGGCGAGGACATCCTAACAACCAGGATCTAGTCTCATCCGGGGTGGACATTAGCCATAAACGAAGCATTGAAAGGCCATGGCTCTACCCGGCCTTCTGCTATCAACCAACTGAAATTTGTTGGAGGTACACACGTATCTTCTGTGCATTTCTGGCACCTTTGTGTGCAAATATTGTGGTTCCATCAGCCAAATTCAACGCGTGGGAACTGACCACCTGGCTCCGAAAGTGCCAAAACCCGAAAAGAATGGCTTTTGGGAGGTCCAGCTGCGAATTTCAGTGCCAAGAAGCAAGGATTTCAGCAGTAGCATTCAATGGGTTGGTCTAAGTCTAACATGAACATCCACCCAAAATTCATGTATTGTATATCCACATCAATCATCCACCCAAACAAAATGTTTTGATGCCAAAAACGTTTTAAGAAAAACACAAATTATCCTGTAAATGTTCCCATCATCGGAGAGTTACCCATCCCACCAAGGAGCTGGGTACCAGCTGGAGCAAACTCTGGATCTTTTTCCAACTCCTCGACACGTGGCAAGTTCTGCAAGTTGCATGGTGGCAGAAGCCAAGTCAATAGACAAACATTGAACATTTAGCATATAATATCATATTTATATATAACGGTACATAATGTGGATATATGTGGATATTTCATATGGACATTATAAAAAAAAACATATGTAGATACCTGTAAGATACTGTAAGCATGCCACGAAAAAACATCATGCAGCGCGCTTCTTTGCCTACAAGGACATACATCAAGGAACATAACGTTGCTTGCCGGCGCGCTGTTCACACCAGCCGTGCAAGAAACACATCAATTCGGTTTCGCTCGGTGGTTTCAACTCGTCCCCAAAAGATTGGTCGAACGGGCCCAGCCATCCCAGATAGGATGAAAGAAGCGTTGACAATTTGAAACCACCCACAAACTCTCCTAATCCAGAAGTTTGACAATTCCATGCCAAGCATGACCAACCGCTAGTGTTTGATGCTATTGATATTGATGATCTATCCTCTGGCCGCTTCAGAACAATGACGCGCAAGGAACTGAATCTGAATCAAGGTATCCCAGTTCCAGGGCCGTTTCACCCTGCCATTCCAACTGAGGGAAATCTCATGGAAACCTCACGCCGATCTCGTCACCTAACGGCAAAAATTGGTTGGGATGACACAGGTTGGGTTGGGTTGGCCGTTGAGGTTGCTTCATCAATCACTTACTGGTGCTTAGCAGGGAATGGATGGGAATGGGGGAATGGGATTATGGTTGATAGTTATTGTGGATCATTCCCTCATTCCCTGCTAAGCACCAGTAAGATCAAGATGGGAAGTAAAGGACAAATGATTCACTGATATGGGCTCCAAATCCTGGCCGAAAAAAAAAAAACAGCTGGACAAAGTGATCATCCTCCCATGAACCATCCCATGGACAAAGTGTTCCCATGAACCAATCGATTATAGTACTTTGATATCAGGTCATTAAGCATCCGATTTCGGGGTTTTAAACCTTGACCATCCTGAAAAACCTACGGTTCAACCGAGCATGGCCTCGACAATGCCCCCATTTACTTCGATAATTTTCCCAGCGAGGTTTAAACCTCCATGTTTCGTTCGGGGGTTTCAAACCAGCCATGTTTGATTACCGGAATCCAACGGATATCATAGGATATGTGTGCTATTTTGATCTATTTTGTGTTCTGCTTCGCTCCCAGGCACATGGGCAAAGCATTGGTTAAACGCTCTGGGCATCACTGAGCTTTGAATCATTTGGGTCTGTCTGAAAATGGGGGGTATACCCGCAATGTGTTGCCAGGTTAAATATGTTGATAGCAAAACCGTTGGACTTGGGTTTCCCACAATTTCACACTGGGACCCATGCCATACTATATTGGTTGGTTATATTCATTGCGTTCAGTATCCAATCAGTATCCAATTCATTGACGTTGTATCGCCATTGTCATTGTCGGTCACGATCAATTCACAATTTGCTGGCTTCTATTCTACTTATTTCAAAAGCAAAATTGATAATGATAGCATATGATAATATGCACACACACACATACATACATATATATTACGTATATGTGTGTGACAATGATTATGGGATGAATCAGATAATCCCATTATTATTTTGAAATATGGTGATTCATCCCATTATAATCATTATAATCATAATATATCCCATTATATTTCAATCCAGCGCCCCAAACGGCCCCGAGGGCCGGCCCTCGGAACGACTCGGAACGAGACCTGTGCGTATCGCCAGCGTTCGGGCGCCAGTACCTCCAACTCCACCTCCTGGGCGGCAGCTTGTTAACTAAGTGGGCATGAAGATGGGTTCACTTTATTAGGGTTTCAAGGTGATGAACCTACAAGGTGGTGCCCCATAGTTAGCTAAGTGGGTTTATAAGTCCAATAATGTTGGTTCCTGATTAGTGTGTGCCCCCCCCCCCTCCCCTAAACTATTTCTGGACTCTCTTTAAAGTAGAAAAGCAAAAAAAATCTTCCCAAAAGAAAAACATATCCTCGATTAAGTAAGAATTTCAATTGGCTACAATCGAAATCTAATTAAGATTGTTTTTTTTGCCGATGAAGTTGTGGTATTTGTAGTACTTGTAGTACTTGTAGTACTTGTAGTACATGTAGTACTTGTAGTACTTGTAGTACTTGTAGTACTTGTAGTACTTGTAGTACTTGTAGTACTTGTAGTACTTGTAGTACTTGTAGTACTTGTAGTACTTGTAGTACTTGTAGTTGTAGTACTTGTAGTACTTGCAGTACTTGTAGTACTTGTAGTACTTGTAGTACTTGTAGTACTTGTAGTACTTGTAGTACTTGTAGTACTTGTAGTACTTGTAGTACTTGTAGTACTTGTAGTACTTGTAGTACTTGTAGTACTTGTAGTACTTGTAGTACTTGTAGTACTTGTAGTACTTGTAGTACTTGTAGTACTTGTAGTACTTGTAGTACTTGTAGTACTTGTAGTACTTGTAGTACTTGTAGTACTTGTAGTACTTGTGGTACTTGTGGTACTTGTAGTACTTGTAGTACTTGTAGTACTTGTAGTACTTGTAGTCCTTGTAGTACTTGTAGTACTTGTAGTACTTGTAGTACTTGTACTTGTAGTACTTGTAGTACTAGTGGAAAAGCTGTTCTTTAATAAGGGTTAATACTTTGGGAAAGGCTTGGAGTTTGAATTTGGCAATTTTGGAAAAGGCTTGCTTCCCTTCTGGGCTTCCAGGGGCTGCTCTGGCACAGCTTGCTGCAATAGTGAACCCAGCAAACAAACCTACTAAAGTGAAATGGAGCCTCTCCTGGTCCAGGGCCTTGGAAAATTGTGGAAAAGCTGTTCTTTAATAAGGGTTTAATAAGGGATTGGCTCCTTTGGGAAAGGCTTGGAGTTTGAATTTGGCAATTGCCTTTGGAAAAGGCTTGCTTCCCTTCTGGGCTTCCAGGGGCTGCTCTGGCACAGCTTGCTGCAATAGTGAACCCAGCAAACAAACCTACTAAAGTGAAATGGAGCCTCTCCTGGTCCAGGGCCTTGGAAAATTGTGGAAAAGCTGTTCTTTAATAAGGGTTTAATAAGGGATTGGCTCCTTTGGGAAAGGCTTGGAGTTTGAATTTGGCAATTTTGGAAAAGGCTTGCTTCCCTTCTGGGCTTCCAGGGGCTGCTCTGGCACAGCTTGCTGCAATAGTGAACCCAGCAAACAAACCTACTAAAGTGAAATGGAGCCTCTCCTGGTCCAGGGCCTTGGAAAATTGTGGAAAAGCTGTTCTTTAATAAGGGTTTAATAAGGGATTGGTTCTTTTGGGAAAGGCTTGGAGTTTGAATTTGGCAATTTTGGAAAAGGCTTGCTTCCCTTCTGGGCTTCCAGGGGCTGCTCTGGCACAGCTTGCTGCAATAGTGAACCCAGCAAACAAACCTACTAAAGTGAAATGGAGCCTCTCCTGGTCCAGGGCCTTGGAAAATTGTGGAAAAGCTGTTCTTTAATAAGGGTTTAATAAGGGATTGGTTCTTTTGGGAAAGGCTTGGAGTTTGAATTTGGCAATTGCCTTTGGAAAAGGCTTGCTTCCCTTCTGGGCTTCCAGGGGCTGCTCTGGCACAGCTTGCTGCAATAGTGAACCCAGCAAACAAACCTACTAAAGTGAAATGGAGCCTCTCCTGGTCCAGGGCCTTGGAAAATTGTGGAAAAGCTGTTCTTTAATAAGGGTTTAATAAGGGATTTGTTCTTTTGGGAAAGGCTTGGAGTTTGAATTTGGCAATTGCTTTTGGAAAAGGCTTGCTTCCCTTCTGGGCTTCCAGGGGCTGCTCTGGCACAGCTTGCTGCAATAGTGAACCCAGCAAACAAACCTACTAAAGTGAAATGGAGCCTCTCCTGGCCCAGGGCCTTGGAAAATTGTGGAAAAGCTGTTCTTTAATAAGGGTTTAATAAGGGATTGGCTCCTTTGGGAAAGGCTTGGAGTTTGAATTTGGCAATTGCTTTTGGAAAAGGCTTGCTTCCCTTCTGGGCTTCCAGGGGCTGCTCTGGCACAGCTTGCTGCAATAGTGAACCCAGCAAACAAACCTACTAAAGTGAAATGGAGCCTCTCCTGGTCCAGGGCCTTGGAAAATTGTGGAAAAGCTGTTCTTTAATAAGGGTTTAATAAGGGATTGGTTCTTTTGGGAAAGGCTTGGGGTTTGAATTTGGCAATTTTGGCAAGGGCTTGCTTCCCTTCTAGGCTTCCAGGAGCTGCTCTGGCACAGCTTGCTGCAATAGTGAACCCAGCAAACAAACCTACCTTGACTGAGCTACAGCGTTTTTGAGAAAAAAATGCGTCTCAGCAATTACAGTTTTTTTTGCAAAAAAAAGGGCTCTCCCAATTTTGTTTTGCCACAAAAGCGAACCCTCCAAACAATACATGAGTTTCAGAATAATTTGGAAAAAATTTGCCACAATAGCGACCCTAGGTACTAATCAGGACCCAACATTAACTATGGTTTATACGTGTTATATCTATAGTTAATGGGACTATCACCCATTTATAACTGGGGGGGACCACCTTGTAAATGGATACAGTATACTATAACTGTAGCTCAAAATGTGTTGATATCAACCAACTGACAGGGTTAGCGGTTGGGGTTATGGTGATTGATCATACCTATGATGGGCGACTGTAGAATATCAGAAGGAGAGTCTGGCTGAACAGGGGAACATCCGATCCCAAGAGATACACCATTGGCCTTGGATGCCCCTTCAAGACTTATTTTTTCAAGGGTGGGGTGGGTATGAAATATACATCCAAAAAAAATGCTATACAAAACCCTCTAGCAAACTAACGGAAGGTAACCGACTACATTGTCAATCTACAGATTGTTTTTAGTTTGCACCTATAAAGGGTTTTAACACTTGGGGAGGTCCAATTGCCAGCTTAAGTTCCCTCAATGGTACCCTCTGGTGATGAGGATTTTCCCCCATATAGATGCTCATGTAGTTCGGGGGCTTCCCCGCAAGCCATGTTGAGTTGCCCAATTTTGCTTCGCGACCAAATACCATCCGGGACTTAAACATGGTTTGCAGGAAAATCCCCCATTTAGTTCGAGTAGTTTCCTCTTAAGACCCAATGTGTATAGGATTTCCCAGCCACCCATGTTTGCTTACCAAAGGGCAACCCATGAAAAATCAACCATTTATTATTTATGGATGATTTTCCCATTTAAATGCCCGTTGAGTTTTGGGGATTGCCAATTCGGACTTGGTTTATGACCGAATAATCCATGCTTGGGGGTGCATCCCACTTAGTAAAGGGATGAGAAACAAAAAACAATTGAATATATCGAGCTATAATGTGGGTAAAACAATAATAAACCATCCCCCAAATCACCATAAATAGGTTGTATGGTTACCATTCCCAAATGGGTGGTTTTTTATATGTTATTATTGTTTTAACCACATTATATAGATGGAATATGCCCACTGACAGGATGACAAATGGGTTACCCTCTGGTAATTTAACATAGCTATTGAAAATGACCCATTTAGTTGTATGATTTTCCAGTTCGCTATGTTAGTTTACCAGAGGGTATATTTCATCAAATCCCCATTATATCCCTATGATGGTTGATATATCACCAATATGACCCAAGTGTTTCCCAATGTACCCCCTGGTAAATTAACATAGACCCCGAAAATAGATGAAAATAGCCGGTATAGCATAGTTTTATATAATGGAAACTAATGGAAACTAATCTTCCAACCTCTATCTGCCAGGGTCTATGTTAATTGACCAGAGGGTAAATGGGTTATATAGATGGCTTAACAACCACGAGTCCGCCTGTCCTGGCTTCGTAGCTCTTCTCGCATCTTCTGCACGTTGCCGGAGACCCCATTGACGGAGACCTCGTTGGCCACCCGCTGTGTTGTTGTGGAATCTTTAAACCCCTATTTTACGGTCCCCCCAAAAATGTGCCATTAATTATCCCCTACTAAACTAGAGCCAATTGAAATATCATCCCATCATCATCCCATATCATACTCAAATATCTCCACAAACCTCCCAACACATATATTACAAATTTATTTCATATAAAAATAATCCCATGTCATCTACAGTACAGTATTCCCACAGAATCCTGCCGTGTCCCACGCCGAGAGACGATGGCCGACTGCACGGGGACCGCCATGCCTTCGGGCGCAGTGGCGTTCCAGGACGCTAGCGCTCCAGCGCGGATCCAGCTGATGATCAGCACCTGAGGTGCCCCGGTGAATTGCTAAGTTGGTGTATATAACTATAGCTTAGCTAGTTTGTTTCTTTAAGGATCTTTAAGGTAGATAATATGAAATATCTGACATAAATATATATATATACAATATTACAATGAACTGTATATATATATAAATAAAATATATACATATATATATATGTAATATATATGTATAGTTTGATGGTTTGGTGGCGCCAACAAAGATAACAACTTGTTGGGGTTGGGGTTGGGGGCACCCAGGTGGATGAGCCAAAGAGCCATCAGACCTTGGGAGACTTGGAGATGGTTAGATGGTCCTCGTAGAGAACCCACTGGAATCACATGTGCCAAAGTCAAAAACATTGTATGAATATGTTTAAACTGATCATTATCTCCAATAATGTGCTTGAAACAATGCCAATGGCACCATCCCCCAAAAAAATTGATAGGTGCTATGGTTACTTACCATTCCCAAAAAAGGGTGGTAAACATGGCATTGTTTGACCCATCATCCTGGCGGGTCGCTGGGGCGGGTCGCTGGGGCGTGCGGCGGCCCCGCCACCACGTTGCCGAAGCCCAGGCGTTGCATGTCCGGCGCGTCACGCTGCAGGCGCACCAGGTGACGGCGCACGGCCTGGGGGAAGGAGTTCACCCATCAAAAATGTGTGTTTCGCCAAGAAAAAATGGTGGAATATATGGGATATGAGGGGAATTAGATATATTATGATATATATCTACCATGAACATCCATAAGCCATAGTTAACCTAGTGGGGAATATACGGGAATATATGGGGAATCGACTGTAGATATATCATTATAAACCATTATAAACCAACTTATGACTGCACCTTGTTGGGAATCGTTTTTGGAAACCAACTTCTAATATTGAAAAATGGTGAAAAAGGTTGATTCACCTGAAACTTTCTTATTTTTGGCTGAGAATCCAATCGAAATTCTGCCATGAACGCTGGGATTCAACCATTGGCTTATTAATCATCAAGAATGAGACATTCCATGAATAATGGACCATCAAAGTTTGCGGTACCCGACGTTCAGACAAACCCATGTGGAGGCTTGCAAAACATAATCAATGTGGTAAACCAATGTCGCAAACATACCATTTGGGGGACCGAGTTTTGCCACGCATTTGTATGTAGTAGTCAAATGTAGTTCATATTAATGTTATATAATATTGGTGATTGTGACTGTATATATATATATATAAATTGAGAGACCTCCTAAACCTGAGTACAGGTTATTGTTTGGCGATTCCCGTTGCCATCATAAAGCCAAATAGTCAAGCTGGATGTTCTCAGGGAAGGGTTTTTAGCATGGAGGTCACGCCAGCGACTCCAAGGGTAGCTGTTACATACCTTGACCCTGATCATATCCACAGGAATCAGACTCGAGGCTCAAACTATGATGCGGAAGGGAGTTACATATAGTTAAATTAACACTCTCCAGGTGGAGAGATACACTAGCACAATCATGAACGTCTATATTAATATTAATCCAACCATCTAGGAACATCTAGGAACATATTCACAATCTGCAATGGCCATTGTCAACCAAGACAACCGAGGTTGGTCACTCCTTACCTGGTGCTCGCTGGCCGCAGCACCGCGACAGCAGAAGACCGGATGGCCGGCAAAGTTGCAACAACGGAGCTCCTGGCAGTGCGGATACCCCCAAATCATCCAGTCATGGATGACCATTTTTAGTATTGAAACCCATGGTGACTTGGAGCTTCCCCATTTCGAGAAACCTCCCACAAAACAAGCTGCTGAGCCAGGAATCAATAGAAAGAACAATATCACCATTTATTACCGAGCTCGTTGATTGCTGTGTGCTGGTTGATCTTTACTCGCTTCCTGAAAAGGACTTTACACTGCAATTTCACCGGCTTTATCTCACCACTGAATCGTGTCTATTCCAAACATGTTCAATCTTGGATTTTCTCGGGACTTAGATGCTATATCCCTTCATTTATGGACATTCATAGCAAAACATTGGCTAACTACCCTCTGGTAAATTAACATAGTTTTTGAACATTGCCATTTATGGTTGATTTACTTATCAAAACTTGTGATTTTCCATAGCAAACGATAACAAATTACCAAATGGTTCATCTCATTAATTAACTATATCCCCATGTATATAATATATATATATATACAATATATCCCCATGATATCCACATGATATCCCGGTAAATTAGGTGTTCCCAGGGTCCCAGCGCCACTTCTCCACCTGTTCGATGGGCGGCAGTGAAGGGCTTCTCGTGCCCCGGGCCGAAGAAGGTCCGTTCTGCCCGTTCCACTCGCCGCCTGGCGTTTTCTGCACCTTGTCGTTGAACAAAATAGTTATAGCCATCCCCAAAAAGATACAATAGACATCCCCAGACTTACCCAAAAATGGGAGGTTTCGTATTGCTTTACTAATATTACTAACATTATTGTAGTCATCCAAGCTGGTTTTTCAAAGTGACCTTGATAAAACCACCAATTCGAGGTCACTTAACCCCCAAAAGGCTCACTTAACCACCTCAACAGGGTCACTTTGCAGAACCGGAAAAAAAGATAGAACAGTTAAATTATCACAAATGTGGGAAACCTTGGATGCCATAAACCTACCATGACGGGGATGGTTTATACTGTACCACTAGAAATTCTGGCCGTCCATTAAGCAATTTGTTTTATTTGCTGGCATTATTTCAAAAAAAATATGTTAAGTCTAAGGTCTAAGTCTAAGTCTATCATTGTCCTTGTTCACTTTTTCTACCACGCGGCTCACTAGCATTGGCACAGAGAGTGAGCTCAGAGGTCCTTTTGATAAGATGGAAGCTGACGACAGGTAAACAACCTTGCTAGAAGTAAGGCATTACCCCATCGATTATTACTGATAATGTCAGTCTCAGCCTAAACAAAAGGGGCAGCAGGTGCTTATGGTTACTGGCCACAAGATAGGGAAATAATAGGGACATAATAAGGAAATAATCGAGAGATGATAGGGTTCCGGTACGGATAGATTAAGTTAGTTAAATTGTCCTGGTTTAATTTTCCTACCACCCGGAGATCGCACTAATCCCCCCTGTTCTTATAAGATTATTTGTTTTGTGTTTGTCATTGACAGACTGGACTGATTAAAATGTCATTGACAACTATATTTGGTGAGGGCACGCCCGCTGAGTGGAAGCCATCTTTGCTCAACCTGTTCAAGCTGATTGCCTTCTGCCTCATTGAAGGACTGGCTTCATTTCTGCTGCTTTTGGGTGTTGTGGATATGGCGGGTTGGATTTAATCTCCAGGATGGAAATTCCTCCAATTTGCCTCGGTTTGCTGCTCAGACATCAATGTCAAAGTGTTGGACAGCTTTTGGGAAAACAGTGTTGTTGAGTGCTTGCTGACTAAGAAATGGTGCTTCCTTTGGTGGCCGACATGGTTGGTTGTCCTTTAACTGAGTTGGAGGCGACTGTGTGACTTGTGATTTGATGTGCTCTTGTTTCTTGACTTGAGTTGTGCATCGTTCTTTTCCAGGAAAATCACGCGCTGCTACATGGCATGACGAACCAGGACCAACATGACCAACATGACAGACAGTACATCTGGCCAATGTCAGTCAAATTAGTTTGTCAGAAGGAGGCTGCGGGCAACGGCAACACATGTGATGGGCTTACATCAAAGCATGAAGGTTTTAATTGGTGTGGCATGACTGGATTTCTTCTTGTTTCTTCTGATCCATCACCAGGTGAGAACCTGAAGGACAGCCAAAGGCTTGAGCCTCAGTTTGCGGTTGTCGTCGCATTTGTCATTGACTGGCTTGACAAACCTTCTTGTCATTGACTGTCTTCATTCCATTGTCATTGACACTTGCACTTGTCTCCAGGATTAGATGGGCGATTGAGATGGTGATGTGCGTTCTCCATGACGTCCAGTCAGTGACGAGCTTGAACCAAGGTCTGACCGCGCTATTCTTCAATCATGCTGTCATTGACATTGACAAACACGGATGAATCAAACAAATGCATGTGTGTGTGTGTGTCTGTGAACTGTGTCAGGTGCTGTTTGCAATGAGCAAAGTCAGTTTCAGGCTTGGGCTCTGCAATTCTCATGCCGTTCTTGGTTTGTCACCTTCATGCACGGTGCAGGTCAACAACGATCGATCGATTGACCTCTTCAATCATGTCGGTCAGTCGCTCAGCCAAGGAACTGCCTCAAAATCAGATGTTGTGCTTAATTGAATTTGATTTGATCATTCAAATTTGCCATGGCCCCCTATGCTCAAATACATTTTGCGCCGAGGCAGTGGCACTTCGGCAGACAGTGTCATGGTCTCAGCCTTTTGCAATTGACCATTGCAAGTTCAATCGTCAGTGTCACTTCAAGTTTTGTCAGTGTATGTCAGTGTCACTTACACTTCAAGTTTTGTCAGTGTCACTCGCACTGTTGCTCTCCGGCCATTTGGTTTTGAAGTCTTTTGTGGCAGTCAGTGTCTGATTATTTGGCAGTCAGTGTCAGACATAGTCATCAGGAATCGGCATTTCAAGAAATCATTTATTAACATGACAGTCAAGTCACAGTTTAAACTTAAAACATGAAACTGTCAAACAGTCAAAGTCAATGACATGAGGGCCAGCTGTGCATGTCAAAGTCGCACTGCAATGGCACCCAATGCCAAGCGTCGCCGGCAACAGATTGCCGATCAACAAGAAAGCGACGATGAGTGTGTGGCCCATTTTGGCCGCAATGTGATGCAATTGAGAAATGAGGCGGCAACGGGTTTTGATCAGCGGTTGGACTTGAATACAATTCTTTGTCGGGATGAACCCAATTTCTGTCAGTCCGTCTGTCAGGTGGCCCAGAACGTGCAAGGAGTTGCTTCCCGATGGCCTGATCGAGTTGCTCTAGTTGGATGGGCCGCAGACTTGAGAGCTGACCAGGGCTACAAGGGATTCTGGATGAAGGTAGCTGGGAGATGGCAGTCGGTCTTCAACCCGGTCGAAGCCTTGTCAGACTGCATTGATGCGGAGATGCAGTTTCACAATCTTGCTACTCTTTTGCCCAAAGACCCGATGGTCGAGATGTCCCTTGAAGTCACTTAATCAGTCAGTCGTCATGTCAAATTGCAGCCACTGAAGTTGAGGAATCTGAGTCGGTAACACTGAGGCCAACGGAGAAGCATCTCAGCGGACTGCGCAGTGTCATCCAGCAGTCAGTGCCTGGCCCTGGATGATTCATTTGTCATCAGTTCAAGTGTGAATGGCGTGAGTGACAGGCATGTGCTTTCATCTCAGGTGTTTTCCAACTCAAGGGGCCTGGGGATTCTACAACGACTTCTTCAAACACCGGCGGCTGTGATTGCATTGAACTGCAAGGCAGGCTTCCACAGGACAAGTGCTTTCCTGGCGCTTTTGTCCTGTGTGTTGTTTGCACCTTTGCTTGATCTGGGGCATTTTCAATGTTTAACCATTGGTTCCATCCAATCAGGGACATCGGTCATTGACACTGCCAATTGAGGTATTTGGCATCGAGCACTGCGTCTTCATCTTCAGCTTGAGCGGCTGCTGGAACTGGCAGCAGGACTGCACCGACTTGCAATGCTGGCTTGCCGAAACTTGTGCTGCCAAGAGGTACGCAGCGCAATCAGTCATTGAGTTGTGTTGTCAGTGCCAGACATTCAAGGCATTGGTTTAATTTAGTTCCTTTAAGTGTGTTGAATCTGAACTTCAACTTGATAATGTGACAGGGAATACATCCGACGCAATGCCCTCAGCCGCATGGGCATCCAAGCAGAGCAGTGGCCCAAGATCCAGCTGAAGACCATCACAAACTTTTGGAAGGGGACTGGCTGTTTTCCATTTCCTTTTGGACCGTTCCTTGCCACAATTCATGTCAATTTCATTGATGATTGAATTGTATTTTTCAGATTTGTGTCAGTGACTGCGAGCTGCATGTTTCAGCAGAGCAGGCGGAGGCCTCAACCCCCTCCTTTCCCTCCACCACAGCGAGTGATGATGCCGCTGCAGCCACTGCCTCCACCTGTAGCTCCTGTGCCTTTGGACTGGATGGAATCTGCATCGCAGCATCGACTACTTGAAACGATTCTGACCCTGAGCTGAAATTGTTTGACTGGCTCTTAATGTCTGCATCTCTTGATCTCATGTCAATCACCATGTTTCTTTTCCAGGAAGGAGGTCTTCGACGAGGTCCCTGACACCTCAGTGAACACGAAGCGGATCTTGCTGGCTTTGCCCATGGCCAGGCAGTTGCGCTTTGCAGCTACCTTTTGGCGTCAGGGTCATCACCGGTTGTATGAGACTCGATGGAACAAGTACTTGACGAATTGCGTATGCATGGACATTTCTGCGATCACTTCAATGGACTGACAGAGACTCGGCTTTATCTGGCTTGATCTGGGTAAAGATGTCAGTGTCAGTGTCAATGTCAACGGTATTATTGGTGTTTCAAACCTGTTGGGTGCTGGAGTTTTTAAAATCACACGCTGCAGGCTTTGCAGAGGGATGTCGTAGCATCATGTTTCATCAGATCAAGTCAGTGACGTGCTGAAGAACCGCCAGTGTCTAAAATACGAGTGCCGGTCATTGACAGTCTTGCAACCGTGGCTCCACTGCCGGTCATTGACAATAAACTCTGCCAAGTGTTGACTGTTCCTTGGTCATTGACCTTATGGCTCAAGATGCAATTATTGGCAAACTGACTTGTTATAAAACAATTGAAATTTGTTGGGTGTGCCCCAAGATGTCTACTAGTGTGGCCTTCGAGAGTTTGGATGAGAAAGGCCAGCAGTTGGTACGCGACCGAGATCTGGCCAGGCAGCCCTTCTTAGTCGTCAGATGTTTTCCAAAATTATCATCATCAGATGTTTTCCAGAATCAGATGTGCACATCAAATATCATCAGAAATTTCACATGTCAACAATTTTTGTTTTTTGGTGGCAAGGCCTGCAGTGCAAGCTCTTGGCATGTTGCGAATAGTCCTGCCACAGAAGTACCAGGACATCATCGACTTTTTGAGCAGCCAAAAATCCGCGCGCACCCCTGGCATGATTCTCTCTTGCAGTTTTGAAGTTGGTTTGAAGACCTGCAATCCACACAGTCTAGCAGTTTAGCAGCGGATTTGTCAGATATCACTGACCCCACAGCGTGGATTTTAAAGAGCTTTCGCAACACAGTGGAGGAGTGCCTTGCAGCAAGAAGTTTGAAATCATTGGCATGATTGAATGGCATGTCCGTGACAACAGTCAATCAGCCCAGTTATAGTCAGCTAATGCATGACTTGAAAAACTAAGGCAGAACAGAAGGCTTGGGCTTCCAACCGGTGACAACCACCGCTGAGCTGGCTCACGGCAAGCAAAAAAGGGAGTCTGTCCATCTTGGTGTTGAAGGGCCGAGACGTGCACCAAATGTTTTGAGTGATGAGAGTTGGTGATGAGCGGGAATCTGAGGTCAATCACCACATCCTCGACCTTGTCCAGCCCTAAAGGGAGTCATTGACCTTTGATTTAGATTTCCTTTGATTAGGCGTCAACGTGTCATGACCTTTCCTTTGATTAGGTGATGGACCGTCTTGGCAATGAGAATGGCCAGAGCTCAGGGTCAGACTCAGACATAGACTCATCAGAATCGATGTCCAATCGTGGGTCTGGATGGCATGTCTTGTGTGGAAATTATTGCAGAATATTTCTGAAAATTTGCTTCACAGAGTTGGTCATTAGAGCATTTGTGCCGGCCAGGACCGAGCACAACCATGATGATTATGGCTCTTGGAATTATGACTCCCAGAGCGTCATTGACTCCCAGAGCATCATTGGCAGTGATCTTTCTGATGATACCATCATGCTACCGGGGGGGGGTCCTGGCGATGATCCAGATCGGAATGAATGGTGGTACCCGCCAATCTGGGAGTTCAATGAGATGTACTATTTCGCTTCCTTCCCTGGACAAGTTGGACAAGGTGATGCCGAGGTCCATCATGACAACGATGATGACTGTGGCGATGACGATTTGGACAACACGCAGGAGCCCAGTTTGAAGAGGTCAAGGATTTAGATGTTTGAACTTGATCAATGATGATGATGGGTTGATCGTAAATACTTTTATCATTGGTGAGTCAGGGTGGGAAGCTCTGATGTGGAGACAGTCTGTCTTTTAGGTTGCCTAGCAATTCCATTTCAACCAGCGCGCTTGATTGTGGGGTCCAGTGCGGAAAAATGGTGTCATTGACAAACATGTGAATCACATCGACATTTTCAAATGTTCAAAACATCGACGTTGCATGTCAGTGACTGAGTCCACCTGGTGTTTTTTTGGAGGCCCAAGCTGACACACCATGCAGTCAATGACAACCCGACACTGACTTCAAGTCATTGCCGATTCAAGTGTCATGGGCGTCACTGACTAAACTTAGATTTGACATTGAAAGGTCATTGACTTCTTAGATTTGTCTCAAGCCCCGCGTTCAGAGTCTCGGCCGCCGAGATCTGTGTTGCGTCAGCCCGGCTTTGTTTTCCAGTTTGGACCATGTTTTGGGATGAGAGAGTTGAGGTGATGGGTCTCATGAAATTCATTTCCAACCCCATCCTGAATGGTTAGCTTTGCTGTGCAATTGATTTTGTCCTAGACCTGCATTTCCTCATTTTCCTCAGTGGCCATTTTGGCCTCTCAGCATGAAATGGTGTATGAAGCTGAGTCACTGACTTTGATGTTGAATTAAAAACCAAAAGATGAACAACTGTGATTGAGTGTTTTGCCACATGTCATCGACAAATGAATTTTCAAACTCATCAGTATACCCTTCAGGACTTGATCTTGACAAATGATTAGTAAGAAACTGTGGAAGCGATGGTGCCGAGAGTTCGACTGGTTACGAGGATGTCCTAGACATGCCAAATGCTCTCACTGCCCAGGGTATGACTGTGATGTATACATGCGAAGCCAGCTGCAACAACATGCCCAATCGAAATGCCACCTCACCAAAGGTGAAGGCGGGTGCCCCACTTCCACTGAGTTTGGTCGCATGCTTGATGAGCGCTGCCAAGGGACTAGTTTGAGAAAATCAGAATTTGGTTCCTATAAGGCATCGAAGATGCTTTGGTGCACATCCGAGAGTATCAAGGAGGTACTGAAATCTCGCATGGCCCATGGCCTCCTCACAGCATCCATCAGTCAAGATGCACAAGGGGCAGGGCTTGGCATCAGGGCTTGCATCGTGAGTACTGATCGAGGAATCTCAACTTCAACTGATATACTCCCGCCTAAGAGTAGATGGCTCAGAAAAAATGGGGGATAGATGGCTCAACTCCCTTTAAAACAGGTCAGTTAAGCCATCTATGTCCCTAAAAATGACATATTTTTTTTGCAATCTTCTGCGCTGGTTTCTCGCCATATTTTTTTCTCAACATCGACGAATCAAGCTGCTTTTTTGGGACATAGATGACTCATTCGCCAAAATCAGGCTGCGAATGCCCAGATAGATGGCGCAACTCCCTCATATCTGGCCCGGACATGACCCAAAAACAGTGGGGCCCTTTTGGGCGCTAATTTAGGGCGTAAAAGAGCCCCTTTCATAGAAGGCTATGTTGGGCCACTTGGGGCTCTGTTGGCGGCTTTCGAGCCTAAAATGTCAACCCCAACGGAAGCATGGTTCCGTTGAGGTTGAATTTTGGGTCAGTTTTGGGCTTATGTTGGGCCATTTGGAGGCTATTTAAAAACCCGCGTAGTAAATTTTATTATTTTACGTGTGTTGAGGGCGCATTTTGGAGCCTTCTTGGGCCTATATAGTCTCCTCTGTTGGGCAATTTTAGGGCTATGTTGGGCTCTGTTGGCGGCTTTCGGGCCTAAAATTTCAACCCCAACGGAAGCATTATGGCTCCGTTGAGCTCCGTTGAGGTTGAATGTTGGGTCGGTTTCGGGCTCAAACTAGGCTCAAAACGAGTTGCGCCATCTACCTTCAAGTAGGGTGATTTTTTCAATTGGCGGAACTCGTTTCAGTTCCAGCTAAAATAGCGCCGTTTTCTTTCTCACCGCGCGGTGCCATCTTATGGGTATTTTGGTTTTGGAGTTGCGCCATCTACTTTTAGGGGGGTATAGTCTGATATAGTCTGATATTCATTTTTGATTAATGGAAAAATGTTTTCTTCAAAAAATCAGTGTCAGGCATGGTGCTCATATCTCGCTGTGCCAAGGACCGAAGAGACAACTTCAAGTGACCAACATGCTTTTGACTTATTCGAAGAAGGAGCTGTCTGGTTCTCACAACCTGGCCAGGGCAACACGTACGGCTTTGCGCAAGTTTTTCACTCAGAGAAGATGCCCTCCCAAAGGATGGGGTGGACCGAAGTCAAAGTTGGAGCCCAAGCTCTTGAAGAAATTTGCAAAACATGTCGAGACTTGGCAGCCCAATGAGTGACAAAGGGCGTCAGTTTGAATTTAATTTCAGCTCCATTTATTAATTATTATTCCCAGCTCAATTTGCCAGGAATTTGCAGGAACAGATGCCGCTGCTGATGAGCTGAAAGCTATGCGCATCACCAAGCAGAACCGACTTCACAACATCCGTGTGCGACTCCGAGATGGAGCGCACGCAGCTGGCAGGTTGGCACTCACTTTTCAAAATCAATTCAGTTAGAATCTGAATTAAGTTCAGTTCCAAACCAGTTCAGCCCCAAACCAGTTGAACCAGTTGTTTGCCTTCAGGCTGACGCAGAAATGGAATAGCATTCCATATCTGAAACAATGCTGGCACCGGTTCATTTGGAGCAACCAGTCTGTGATTGCCCTGATCTACCATTCACCTGCGAATACCCGCATCTTCAGGAAATACGAACCTTGGAATTTAATTTGCTTCAATGTGGTTTTGAAATCATTGGTCACTTAACTTTCAACAACCTGTGCCCTGTGAAACCCAAAAACCTCAGGTGAAGCAGCAGGCCACTTTGAATTGGAAGACGCGAAACCTATGTTTCGCCAAACATCGGCACTCGAGTATCCTGAAGCCTGCATCACGGTTTGTGTTGCATTTGTCCGCAATCCTTTACACAGCAATGGAGATTCTTGTCACTGACTTTGCCCTCTTGTCAATGACTGTCATGCTAGTTACGTCCTAAGTCCCCAGTCTCAATGTCAATGACGTTGTCGAGTCAATGACAGATGAGATAATTATAAGGATCTATGAACGCCGATCGCTGCCAAAGCCCAAGAAGCGTGCTGCTGACTTTCTGTGCTCAATCAATGCTGAATCCATATTGCAAATAGCAATGATGTGTGACGCAGCAGCAGAAGAAATGGAATTGATTCTCGAAAGCAATTGCTTAGCTGTGATAGTGCCTAGTGCCCTCAAGTTTCACGTATGATGATGGGATTTGCCAAACTAAGGATACGATTCAATGACCGCAACACTGTTGACGTCGCCCAACTCAGGGCTGCCATGGAGAATTTTCTGGCTCGGGTCACAGCACTGTTTGTGAACCGCAAGGCTTGGCACATCCATTGCTACACACATGCTGCTTCTTGGCTGTTCAAGAGGAAACGATTTCATGTGTCAATTGTACACACAGCACTGTTTCTGAAACACGACTCACATCAACGATTTCATGTGTCAATTGTACTTATCGTTAACCAAGGCTTTGCAATGGCTGAAGAAAGAAACGGTGGTGAAGATCAAACATGACTTTAGAACCATGGGTGGGCCAGATTCAGTTTCGCCACAGATGTTGGGCACATGTTTTGATAGAATGGTGCAATGGATCGAGTTGGCCAAAGAGACGCTGGAGGCAGAGTGGCCATCGTTCGAGGCAGTGAGGGCGTTCTCGGTGTTTCAACTTCGACCACAGCTGAGTGTGGACACCGTTAAGAAAGACCTGGCCAAGATATGCCACACCTTCGGCGAAGTTGGCAGTCTGGACTCTCTAATGCGGAGCTACCTGGACTGCCTTTACACAGCCACCAAGCGTAGATCCTGGGACGAAATTATCAACATTGACACTCGTCGTCGCTAAGTATTTAATTTTCATGATGACTGACTGATGATGAATCAGCCAAGGAGATCGTATGTCTGACCAGGAGGAGTTGGTTGACCTCAAGGCATGGGCATGCTCTCTTCAGGGAAGGGATCGGGCAAAAAACCACCCGTTCTTGGTCCAATGCTTGGGTCGAGCATTGTGCTTGGCCAACGCATCTACGTCCCGATGCGAACGTGACTTTGCCAACTTGAACATGGCCTTTGGGAAGCGGGCGGCAAGCCCGCATCTGAAGGAACTTCATGTGAGAGTGACAGACTTCGTCAAGTCCAACCCTGGCTTACGCGATCAGGTTGTGGCACGCGCTGGTCAGATTTGGAAGGAAGGGTTTGGCCCACAACGAACTAGTGGCAAAACACGCACTGGAAACTTTGTCAGTGGAATCAAGATGCAGCGAAAAAGAGCTGCTACTTGGCACCAGCATCATAGCGATTCAGGGTTTTGATGCTGACAGTCAAATTAAAAACTTTGGTGCCTCCTCCCAGGCTCAAGATCCACATCACAGTGAGGCAGCTTGGACCAAGCGACGGCGCAAGGAGGTGAACCTGGCTTGTGATGGTTCTGTGCTGCCTATGTCGCAGGGCAAGCCCCCTGCATCTGCCAACGCGTCTGTCAAGAAAGCCATTGACAAGATCAGAAAGGTTGACCCTTGATTAATTTTGAATTTGTCAATTATGCTGTCGTCATTGTGAACCCTGCCAGTTTCCCTTCAGTGATCCCTAATACTTGGCAACTCGAGGCGCAAAAGCGCCGCTTCGATGCACAGTCGATGGGAATCTTGACGAAGGAAGAGAAGCTGCCGAAGAAGGAATACCACGAACTCTTGAGGTGCAGCGGCTACAGTGGTTTAACATTGCCTTTTCAGACAGAATCTGCAACACCAATTCATTGGAACTCTCCAGCGCCTTTCCAGGAAACAAAAAAGTCAAGACTTACTGGCTGAAACTTGCTTGCATGGAATGCTTGAATGATGGATCTTGCATTTTAAGAGAACATTTGCCTGACAGATGATGATAAAATCAAAGGAAAAGAAAAGCAGCTTGTTGGAAAAAGAGTTTGCCGCGCGCAAATTTCCTTCTTTGAGCTCCAGGCAGGATGCCGGTGCCAGTGACAGACTTTCTTTTTTACAAAGCAGGACTCACTGACTGAAATCAGGCCTACATTCCTTTGGACCAGTTCGGCTACTGCAAAGCACAGGGCGGCTGTCCTGGGCGCATACATCGTTGACAACTGGCAGGACGCCACCGTCCACGTCGTGGATTCCTTTGATTCTCCAGGTCAGAGAGTCAGCTGGGCATCAAAACTTGGAGGGCATTTGATCGTCACCAGGGACTTACAAGATGGACCTTGGATTCAGTTTCCCAACTGCAAATAGGTAAATAAACAAAATGGCTTAATGGTCAATTGGTGTCAATGACAGGCTTACCATTTTTATCAGTCAATGACAGCGAATGACACAGTGCAGTGGGCAGGGATTAGGTTTATTCATTGCACAACTGAGGTATCAGCCTGCTGGCAAAATCATGACGCCAAGGAACCTCTTGATCACTGCTGAATTTGCCCAGCTTCACCCAGGAATTGTTGATATTCTGCGGTTTTCAATGGAGAATGGCTGGAAGCTGTTTGAAACTTGCATGCAGGCTCACTCAAGACTTAAATTGAAATCATTCACAATCAGTGCCTTTGAGCTTTCATTGACCCAGGAAAATGAAGAGGAATGGCGCAGGAAAAGGGCGAGGTCTAAGACCAAGACGAACTTCATCGCTCTTGTGCCCACTGCCAAGCTCAAGTCGAAGGAGCTGAAAGGTGTCAAACTGTTTGATTCCCGGGGATTTTTGAGATGGAAGGTCATGGCACGAGTGAAAGCTTGGTGCCGTGCTGCATCTTGAGTTAGTTTGGGGCCCTTGATGAATGGAATGAAGTTCATCACTCGGCAAGTGGAACGAATGGGGCGGCAAACCGAGAAAAACAAGCATGTCAGTGACCAACAGTGGCTTCTTCTTAGCTGCTATTCGTCATGGTTGTGAGATGTTGAGTTGTCTGTGTGCCAGGCCTTTCCCTTCAGACAGGCAGAGTGCTCAGTGTCAGGGTCAGTCAGCTGCCAAAAACTGCTTAAAACTTAATCTGACAAGCTCCAGCACTGTCATTGACCCAAGATGTTCCCACATGCACTGTCATTGACTCAAGGTTTTGAAGAGTGGCTCCAAGCATTTGCCAGGCTACTCAGTTGTTCAGTTCAGTCATTTACTTGACAATTAATTGAAGAGCCCCCCATAAAAACCATGCCCTGCGAGTCCGCTGATCCGCCGACTTGCAGAGACCCCCCATTTGAAATTATGCCCTGCGAGTCCGCTGATCCGCCGACTTGCAGAGAAAACCATGCCCTGCGAGTCCGCTGATCCGCCGACTTGCAGAGACCCCCCATTTGAAATTATGCCCTGCGAGTCCGCTGATCCGCCGACTTGCAGAGAAAACCATGCCCTGCGAGTCCGCTGATCCGCCGACTTGCAGAGACCCCCAATTTGAAATTATGCCCTGCGAGTCCGCTGATCCGCCGACTTGCAGAGACCCCCCGTTTGAAATTATGCCCTGCGAGTCCGCTGATCCGCCGACTTGCAGAGACCCCCCATTTGAAATTATGCTCTGCGAGTCCGCTGATCCGCTGACTTGCAGAGGACCAAAATCTGCAACCCAAACGGTAAAAACAAATGTTTTAATTTGATGAAAAATAATGTTTTCACTTGCAGGTGCAGGGGGTTGGGGACCACATGCTCCTGCGACTCCACCTCACCGCTGACTTGCAGGGGCAGGGGTTTCAATGCATTTTTGACTTGCAGGTGCAGGGGGTCCCAGACCCCCTGCACCTGCAAGTGGGAAACCACCTCCTACCCCCTACCCCTGCGACTCCACTGAGCCGCTGACTTGCAGGAGAAGGTGGTCCCCACCCCCCCCTACCTGCGAGTCAAAATCTGTATTTTTTAGCATTTCAAATTTAGATTGCATTTTCCAACATTTGAAAATAGAAATAACATGTCTCAACGTCATTGACATTGCTCGGGTCTTCAAACCAACGGCAATTGTCATTGTATCTTAGCTTCACTAAGGCGACTACGTCATTGACATTGCTCGGGTCTTCAATGGGTTGCCCACTTATACTTGAACCTCAGGACTTCGACAAAATTTACTTAACGAGCAGCTATGAGGTCATTGACTGCTATGAGGTTGTCATTGACTGTCATTGACAGGCCTCGAATCCTTTTCGCTCAATAAAAGGATTTGAAAACGACCTCACTACCCACTGCTCGGCTCATAGGAGCGCATGGCGTCAGGGCGACTTCCAGGTGACTTCTGGCCTCGTGCTATCGGATGGATGCCTCCTGGAGCGGAGCCGGAGTCAGCTTTTGCCAGTTCCAGTGAGGAAGGGGATGGTAGCTTGTATGAGCCTGGCTCTGATGATGGTGTTCCAGCAACTCAGCCTGATGTTGACACACCTTTGAAAAGGCCTGCCTCCAAAGTTGCCAAGTCCAAGTCAGTGCCTGCTCCAAAAGTCCAAGCCACACCTTCGGTGAAAGCCAGGGCAAAAGCCAAGTCAGTGCCTGCTCCAAAAGTCGAAGCCACACCTTCGGTGAAAGCCAGGGCAAAGGCCAAGCCCCCAGCCAAACGACCTTCGACCAAAGCTGCTGCAAAAGTGGCTCCCAAGCTCAAGGTCAAGAGTCACGCAGCCAAGAAGTCGAAAGACTCAGGTGAAAAGACTTCCCCTTCGAAAGCCAAAGCAGGTGACGAAGATTCAGCTGATATGAAGACTCCGCCTGTCAGAGCTGGGAAGGGTGCTGCCAAGACTAAGAAGGCATCGGTCAAGAAGCCTTCAAAGATGTACCCCAAGCCTGGCACCGTGGGTTGCAGCAAGTGCAGGTTCCAAGGTTGCTCCAAGTGCAGGAAAGCTCGGGATGACGAGACTATGACTGTGGAACCCGAGGCTGGAGGTTCTGAACATCCTGAAGGCGAAGGAGGTGCTTGAGTCGATGTCAAGTCAATGACAGACTCTCAGATGTATGTCAGAATCTGGTAGGAGTCAGAGTCAAAGGGCTCATGGTTGGAATCTGGCAGGTTCATGCCATTTTACAAATTTTGATCCAACCATCAGAGTCAGTCTGAAAACTTGAGTGCTCGCGAGTGACATGTGCCAAAAAAGGTTGGGAGTTGTGCAGATGTTCACTTGATTTACATTTAAATTGCTGCATGGCGTTGAGAGGGAACCCCATTTTAATTGAGAAACCCCCATGCTGGGAAAATCGTTTCTTGCAGTCACTTGTCAAGTGATGTCATACCATTTGCTAAGGCCATGTGAACAAGATCCGAATCGGATCCGATTGTTCCGGCATTGGCACGGATGCTGTGGCAATGTCACGGTTAGGCCTCAGGTTTGTTTGTGCCTTCGCCTCGGAGTCAAACGAGCATTGTCGAGATGTTCTAGACTGTTTCTTGGCTTCAAACAGTTTGTCACTGCAATTCGTTCAGTGTGATTATTGGGTCTAAGATGGTCTATACAAGTTGATCGCATGTGACAATTGTCATGTGCAGATTCTCTCATTTGACGTCAGTCACTGGCCATCCATGATCGTGAGCAAAGGCCAAAAGCATCGACCTAAACGTATTCTTGAAGATGCTGCGGAGAATGATGAAAAGCCACGTGTCGACTTGTATACAGCGGGATTTCCCTGTCAACCTTTTAGCTGCTTCCCTGCAACAAGCTTTTCATGTCACTGACAACCGACAGACTGAGTCAGCAAAAATTATTTTCATTGAATCAATTATTTCTAACTCTGCAATTGGACTTGGGCTTGACTGACTGAACTTGTGCAAAGGCTCAGCCGGAAAGAACAAGGGAGCGGCTGACAAGCGGGCGGGAACCCTGGAACCCATCTTGCAGTACCTGGAGGACAAAGCCCCAACAACTTTCGTCTTGGAGAATGTTGCCGGACTCACGTCCAAGAAGCATCGACACTGGGTTCATTTATCTCTCATGCTGGCATCATTGTCAGACCTGAGGTTTTATCATTGTCATGTTGCGCCGATAAATTTGAACTAAGATGTCAACCCAAGGACCTCACTTCAGATCAATGGTCAAACGACTTTTGAGGATCAAGGACAAGAAGACGAAGAAAGGGAAATATCACGTAGTGTGGAAGGTGGTGGGTGGCTGGGAAAATTTTTTTCAAGTTTGTTTCAGCAGGCGTCTCTTTGCATTTTTTCAGCAACACGATGGGAGACCTGGATGTGCATGTGCTGCCACAGGTGGTGGACACACAGAAGTTTGGGTTACCACAACGGCGCCGGAGACTTTATGTTCTTGGCTCGCCGAAGTGTCGACCTGCCCCTGTCATGCGAAGCAGCACTGGCAAGGCAATGCCGTTGGAATCGTTCATCAGTGTCCGTCAGAAGGAGAAGATGCCCAGTAACATGCTGTCAATGACACTGACAAACTCTGCAGTTTTGAACTTTGAATTTGACACTCACTGATGATGTCACTGTTGATGATTGCATTAGCTCGCTTCAACCTAAGCTGAGGTACAAAAACAGCAAAGCGAAATTTGAAACGAGGATATGCATCCTTGAAGAAGTCAGGCGTCAATCCTACCAAATCGGAGAGCATCATTGACATTGGCGCCGGAAAGTATTTCACCTGTGCAAGTGTTGGGATTTGTCCAACACTGACTGCAAGCCGTTGCCAATCTAGAAGCTATTGGCTTACCAAAGTCTGGGCCTTACAGCTTTTCAGTGGCAAAGTGGCAAAGTTTGTTGAATTGGCCTGAGTCTGTCAGTCAAGTGGCAAAGTTTATTAGTTATTATTACGGTCACTGAGCGCTGGCTAGCGAGCCTTGTTTTGAGGCTCACCGCAGGATGACTGCAGCTGAAATGGCTCGCTTGCAAGGTTTCCAATCCGGTGATGTTGCCTGGAAGGCAGCAGCAACACCAATCACTTCGAGAGGACATCAGGTTGGCAACTCCATGAGTGTGCCCGTCCTTCAAGAGGCCATAAGGGCAGTGTTGAGCGCAGCCGGCCTAATGTGAGTCAGTGTCATTGTTGTATATATTATTTTAATGTCAATTTCAATGTCTAATCATATCCAATTTACTGTCAATGCCAGTGTCAGTGTCAATCAAACTTGGCTGAGGGCTAGCCGTGACCTTGTTTGCCTTTGCCTCACTAGCTAGTGTCAGTGCCAGTGACCTTGGCTGTGATCAAATTGCCAGCGGCTGATCGACAGAAAAGCCAAGCAGATTGATTAGGCGCGATGGCTATCAAGTCATTTCAACCTAGCCAGTCAGTGTCATTGACAGCTTCCAATTTTTCCAGGTCAGAATGCCACTGGCCGCCAACATGGTCACTTGTGAACAAAACTGTTCCATTTTCATCAATGTCAGGTAAGCTTACTGCTCCATGTTCATCAATGTCAGTCAATGTCAATGACGTCACTTTATCATCAATTGAATTATCGCAGGAACAATGTTGATTTAACTTAGACTGAGAATCAATTCAGAAAATTGTCAATTACTACTAATGCTTTATTATTATTATACTACGACTGACTGAATTAATTTCTACCTGTCGACATTAGGTCAGTGACCAACTTCTCTTCCGTCGGTGACTGTCAGTGACATTGGCGTCAGTGACTGTCAGTGCCATGTCGCCCAAAGCGAAGCGGCAATCAAAATCTTCTAAAGGTGAATCTCTTGGCGCAGGACCAGTCACAGTGAAGGAACTCATTGTCATAGACAGCATCGTTGTCTGATGTTGTCAGTGGCTGTCATCATCAAACACCCAAAGTCACACCAGTCGGACAAATCTTTCCTTGGTGCAGGAGATCCAACAGATGTGCAAACCAGGTCTTTGAATGTCGACATCATGGCTGAGGTGAAGCATGCTTGGGATAGCTTGATGGCGCCACTTGGCACATGCTGAGAAAGTCCGATGTTTTAATTTAAAATTAGACTGTTGCCGATGTCATTCACAAGCAACAACTTTAAGTTTCATCTGAACTGACTGAGGTCAGATGAATTCACCGGGATCCAGAAGGAATGCCCTTTGCCACCCCAGAAAGGTGGTGTTTACCACCCGACCGACCTGAAACTGATCAAGGTGTCCAACGAAGCCGGACGAACATACACCGCAGGTGCCAATGCTGCCTGGGTGTCACCATTCTGGACGCCTTGTTCAATCCCAGTCATTCGTAGCGCAGTGAAGCTCTTGATGAACTCCAAGTGGAGAGAACCCAAAATTTTGGAGATGGAAGTCATGGTGAATACAATGTCAGATCCCAACAACCAACAGCATCGACTTGGATCCATGCTCAAGCGGTTGAGTCCCGAAGAAGATCATATCAGCTATGTTCTTGCTACGTGGAGGGACATCTCCATAGGAGAGAATGTCGAGGAGAGGGGTGGGATGCCCATAGATTTAAGAAGTCTGTCTGATCAGTCAGTTTCAGTGTCAATTCATCATATTTCTGATTCTTATCTGAGTCTGTCACAGTTGAAATTTCAGTTGAATGACGTTTTGCCCCGCAGGAATGGAGGAGATGCTGGCTGTCAGCTGGGATCACGTGGAAGAACGTGCCGGAGGACATTGAAAGCGCTTTCTGGGAAGCAGCAAAGGCCAGGGAGTCCATTGGTGAAGCGTATGAGAACCTGTACTACACACCCGTTCTTCAGCTGAATTGCAAGATGTGGTTTTGTCACAGCCAGCTTTCTTATTATCCAGTTGGTGTGAAGAAATTTACAAGTCTTTGACGCCAATCTAAGGTCCAACGTGTGTTTCAGGTGGGGTCAATCAAACGCATCTTGGCTTTGCGTTTGACTGCGGATCAGCAGAAGACTGTGACGGCGAAATTGCTCAAAGCCCACTACGACCGCAACTTGGAGGTGAAGAGCGGAGAGGCAGTGACGGAGCATTTTTTGTCCACAGCACTGGCCCTCTGGAACTCGTGGTTCTCCAATACCAAACTGAAGGCTTCTCAGCTAAACATGTCGCAGCCTGTGTTGCAAGCTCTTGCATCTCTTCTTCCCATTGTGTTCTTTCCAGTCAATGACGAGATAGACACTCAAGCCTGTTGCGTTTGTTCTTGACTGTTTGGCAGGTCTGTGAGGATGTTCTCAAGCTTGTTTTCCGTTTGCCCAACTTTTCCAGGAAA
Source organism: Cladocopium goreaui (assembly GCA_947184155.2). Taxonomy (NCBI): domain Eukaryota; class Dinophyceae; order Suessiales; family Symbiodiniaceae; genus Cladocopium; species Cladocopium goreaui. Next base: position 397,092 of record CAMXCT020004112.1, on the reverse strand, counting down.
TCACGTTTCTGATCGATGAATGCTTTGGAAAGCGCAGCCCCTTGGACTCAGTCCTTAAGATGGAAAACCTCATGCGTGCCTGCAAGAGCGTGAGCAGCTCGCTGGAGCATGTGCTCCTCCAGATGGCGGATCTTTGCCTCAACCGCCAAGTCAACCCAGCAGAGATGCAGCACATGTATCTCTTTGGCAAAGGATCGACAAAGGGGAAGCTTGGATCAGTGTTTGACTCAAGTTGGTAGCTTGTAAGCTTTGTCATTGCCTTTCAAAGGTGCAGAACGAATTTGCATTCAGCCCTCCTGCATTTTAAGGATGGTCAGTGTCTGGCTCTGGAAGCTTGCGCAGAAACCGAAGTTGCTGGGCCTATTGGATCAGCATTTGCCGCCCGAAGACGCTGCAAAGCTGAGGTCATCTGGCTTGGTTTCACTGATGAACTTTCGTTTTTCCCCACCTGCCAGGTGAGGGTTGTTAGATTTTATCAGACTTGTTCTCCTTCTCGGCTAGCTGTCCTCCTCCTCCTCCTCCTCGTCCTCCTCGTCCTCCTCCTCCAGTTATTATGCCAGAAGATATGCCAGATAGAATGCCAGAAGATATACCAGTTAGAATGCCAGAAGATATGCCAGATAGAATGCCAGATAAAAATGTCAGATAGAATGTCACAAGATATGCCAGATAGAATCCCAGAAGATTTGCCAGATAATATGCCAGAAGATATGCTAGATAGAATGCCACGAGATATGCCAGATAGAATGCCAGAAGATATGCCAGATAGAATGCGAGAAGATATACCAGATAGAATGCCAGAAGATATGCCAGATAGAATGCCAGATAGAATGCCAGAAGATATACCAGTTAGAATGCCAGAAGATATGCCAGATAGAATGCCAGATAAAAATGTCAGATAGAATGCCACAAGATATGCCAGATAGAATCCCAGAAGATTTGCCAGATAATATGCCAGAAGATATGCTAGATAGAATGCCATGAGATATGCCAGATAGAATGCCAGAAGATATGCCAGATAGAATGCCAGAAGATATACCAGATAGAATGCCAGAAGATATGCCAGATAGAATGCCAGAAGATATGTCAGATAGAATGCCAGAAGATTTGCCAGTAACAAAATGTATAAATGTCATGGTGGGGATCACACGAGGTAAAGTAATTTTGGGGTTCGTGCGGGGATTCACTCTAAATGCAGAAGACAAAGAAACAAATTTACTGAATTGACCTGAATTGACCAATGGCCAATGATTCTGAATCTTCATCCGGGATTAACATTACTTTTTCTTGTCACTGACTGGCTGGCTCCACTACTGACAATTTGTCAATGACTTATATTATTGTTATACTGTTGGTCGTCAATGTCACTTGACATTGAACCAATGACAGTGACATCAAAGACAGTCATTGACAGTTGGAGTCAGTGACATCAAAAGCACCAATGATGTCAATGACAATGTGAAAACAGATTACTGTCAATGACCTTGTCACAGACTGCTCCTTTTCTGTCATTGACTGCTCCTGTCACTGCTCCTGTCAGGAAGGCCTTGGACACCCACCACAGCTACCGCGAGCACTTTGGAGGTCGAGTCTTCTCACCGTCCGGAATCTTCGCTGACAAGGTTCCGGATGGGCAGGTGTGGGTTGCCTGCAACTTGGCCTTTAATTGATTGAGTTTGTCAGCGAGAAAACGTATTTCTTTGACGTTGAGCATGCATGTCCAATGCCAATCTTGGCTAGGTATGGATCCTCGCTCGCAAAAAGCGGCGGACTTTGCAGCGAAGTTCCTGTATGACTCGGCCTTCGACTATGCCGTGAAACAGGCGGTTCGCCATCAACAAGCACTGGAGGAGGTGCTGGAGCACAGTGGCATCGAGAAGACCTGGGCCGAGATCAGCGCTGCAGGGGCAAAGATCTCGGCCCAGGACACCATGGAGGACACGGACGTCAGTGTCAAGTCCAACCTCCTCCTCCAGTGTCTTCCTCAAGAACATGTCGAGAAGCTCAGTCAGCCAGAGCACGCTGCAAAGCTCGAGGTCGTGGAGAATGCGGTGGAACTTGCAAGAAAGCAGGTCCGGTCACAGATCCAGACTGTTGATGGGAGTTTGTCTTTGGACAGGCTGGCGAAGAGCTTCAGGTCAATGGAATGCTCCAAGCTGCGTGGAACCAATGACAGCAGTGTCATTTTCGTCTACATGGTGGAAGCAGCAGGCGAACATGAAAGGGACGCGCGGCGCTCACCAACACCAATACGGAGAGAACACATGGAAAAAGTCATCCATGCATGGATGTGCACCCGATCGGTAGATCTGCCAGACCTGGAGTCAGAGAGGGTGATCTATCCGCAGCTGCATGCCTCCGATGTGATTCTTGGATTGCATTTGACTCTGATTTCACGCCACCAAACTTCAGTTTTGTGCCTTTGAAGTTGGAGTCATCGGTTTCAGGTGTCTTTGAATTTTTGTGTCTTTTTATTGACTGCTGGGCTGAGGTACCTCTTCTGCGACTCCGGCCGTCAAGGAACCCAGCAGGCTTTCGTCAACACGTTCAAAGCTTGCGATGGAGCTCCATACCCCAAGAGCCTTTTTCACATGACCTTCAGTGAAGAATCAGTTCGAGACCATCGAAAGGCACCACAGTCATGCCTTCCTGATGCCATGACTTGTCAAAAACCGTCAGTGACATTCTCTGTCAGTGATGTTGAGAGTACACTCTGTCAGGCACGATCGGTAACTGGAGCCAGTCTTGACCGAGGAGTCTCTTGCCAGAAAAACCGAACATTAGTCGTCGCATGTGTCAGTCCTTGAAAAGTCGTTCATTGCTTTTGATTTGAGGTGTTCACACTTCCCCAGCTTGAAACGATGGTGGTGATGGCCGGTGATGCTCAGAGATTGACTGAGATTGTGGGTTCGCGTCGGAACTTACATCATTCCGGCAGCACGGCCGGGACATCTTTGCAAGAATGCATGAAGAGCACTCTGAAGGGAATCCCAATGTTGCCCACGGCAGAGAAGCACAAACTTCTTGGCAACGCGCGATGCAAAGATGACTCCAGGAGCACATGTGATGCCAAAGGTCTTGATCTCAGTTTTTACCTTGTCAGTGTCCAATTGTCAATGACGTTAATGATGCAAAAATGTCAATGACACTATTATTGATGGTGACACTGACTAGCCACAACTCCTTCTGTTTCAGGCCTTGACCAGCCAGGGCTTGAGCCAATTGATTGGGCCGTTTGGGACCCCCAACTGTTTGCAGAAGTGGTGGTGCACCGTTTCAAACCGAAACTGGTCGTGCTTGCAACGGCATCGTGTGCGTCAGTGCTGCCTCCCCTCTTGGAAGCACGGGTGCCGTGTGTGGCAGTCTGTCACTGGGCTCAGTGGATGAATCAGTATGAAGGTTCACGACAATGACAATTGAATCTAGTGTGGCGTTTTGTTACCCAAGTTAGAATTTGATTTGTCTTGAGATCTGAGGCTACACTGCAAAGCATGAGGAATGGTATCAGCAGCAAGCCAGTCAGCAGATGTTTCGCTTGATGGGAAATCCCAAAAGCACGCGCTACAATCCGGACGTCGCGAAGGCACTCAAAGATGCTACGGGCAAAGAAGATGATCAGAAGACCAAAGATGGAGACAAGAGGAAAGGCAGCCGTGGCGGCGCTGGGCAGAAAAAGCGCAAAAGCAAGGGCAGGGCCACTAAGAAAGGCAAAGGAAAGGGCAAGGGTCGTGGAAACAAAAGGCCACGAGATGCTGAAGACGACGATGACCTTGGAGACGAAGATGAAGATGGCTCTGGCATGGAAGGACCTGAAGATGCCCAGGACACAGCCTGCTTGCATCACTTACTTTCATTTAGCATTAAAGTCAGACATGTGACGCAACTTTTTTTGCACTTTTTCAGCACTAGTATTTTTTGAATACCAGTAGCAGTTTGCTTCAGGACAGTGAAGACCTTGCGGAAGATGGCCCTGAAGACGGCGATGATGCCGATGAGGAAGAGGAAGATTCGATTTGAAGGGCGATTGGATCGAAGTTTTGGAAGGCAGGAAGGGAGTAACAAGCTCTTGCAATCTCCTGCAACCTGTTGACAACATGCCATGCAGTTCGAAGACCCTGCACAACCAGGATTCTGATGGAAGCAGCTGCACAGTGCCCCAAGCTCAGCCTGACACATTTAAGTTTTAAGAGAGACATGATTCTGATCTCAATCAACCAAGCAACCAATCAAGCAATCAATCAGTCATCAATCAGTCAGTCAGAATGGTTGAAAATTGTTTTCACCAATGCAGGTTTGGGAAGTCGCTGCATACCTTTCTTGGAACCAGTCAGTGTCAGTGGGCGCCCTTAGATTTTTTTTTCAATGAGCACCATCTACCGAGTCTGGATTTCAGTTTGGTGCTGGCTTTTGGGTCAGGTAAAAACCGGAGCAGTTTTGTTTGCTGACTTATGAGGCTGGAACTTTTGCGATGCCAGCAGCTTTTGCGGCCCATTTGGCCAAGTCCCAAGTTTTAGCGGCTTGACACTCTGAATCTTCAAGTCAAAGACTTTGGCAATTGTTTTAATCCCTGGTTGCTTTGAGGTGCCTGCCGTGGCCTGTGTCCATTTGGGATCGGGACTTGCCTGGGAACCCAGCCAACTGTTCAGCAAGTCAAATTAACAATGACCCAGTAATGGCATTCTGCGTCATTTGAAGCATCACTGGCATGGGCCAGTTTGAATGTGAATCAGTGCAGTTTGAAAAGAGTGAAACCATTTTCTCAGCCTTTTTGGCTGGAAGGCTTGACGCCCACGGGAACCATTGCACAGGGACAAACACCATGGGGGACCAACCAGTAGTGTCAATGTCAGTGTCATTTCAAATCATGTTCACTTGGCACTTCACACCTGGCTTCTCTGACCGTTCCTTCTGCAGCCATGGACCGCATGTCTGATTTGAGCCGTTATTGGGATAACTTGATCAAGGGGATGGACGCCCACAAGTTGGATTACTTGCGTCTGAAGGTGGATCGCGAAATCTACTTGCTGCGGTTACTCAGCTAATTTATCATTGTATCAGTTCCATTTTTTTACGATGTCATTTTTCCACACTGTAACAGGCAAACCACAAGGATCATCATTGCTTTGACTCGTTTGATGTTTCTTGACCTGATCCAAGGCATCCAAAACTTGTCATCGAGATCCCAGAGTCATCGGACGAAGAATCGATTGAGGAGGAGGTGGAATCTGACGTTGAATGGGCAGCCGCTGTCCCAATCAGCGTCTGGAAGGGAGTCATCAGATGGCCAAAGCCGAAGGTGGTGCAGCAGAATGTGAAGGTCAAGAAACTACCCGTGATCAAGCCTACGAGGACGGTGCGGCCTTCCAAGAAGAGGAACTTGGGCTGAGGAAGCATTGTCGTTGAATTCATCAGTGGGCCGGATTGCGGCCAAACTGTTGGAATTTTTCTGTCATTCCAGTGGATCAGTGTCAGCGTCAGACTTTAACTTTGCCATGGGAAAAACTTCAACTTAGCCTTCGAATTTCATGTCAAATCCACTGGTTTTGCCATAGCAGTTTTCGTGTGTGAGCATCAGCAGTTGCCAGACTGAAGCGTCAGGCGCATTTTAAAGTTGCGAGTGCTTGCATGGCCAACGGCCGAAGAGCCTGCTGCGTAGCAAAAAAATGATGCCGAACTTTTAGTCTTAGCAGCCCTGACTTGCAGTTTGGATTACAGTTGTCACTGACGCCACTTGCATGACATGTCATTGACGCCACCTGCATGACACGGTCAGTCACTGACATGCGAGTTGCAGATTTCACGTGTTTTGATCTGAGGCTGGCACACTGCTGCTGATCGTGTTCCAACGCTGACCAAGGTTTAAAAAGAATGAGCTGAGCGATCGTCTTGCTTAGATGGTTTGCTGAATGACAACAGTGACGTCATCATGAATGTCATTGACATACTGTGTTGTGCCCCTACCATTTCTTGGCCTCATTGTTTTTATGGAACCGCCAAGTGTGTTCACAAATCATATAAAGAATGGTTTTGCACACACCAAGTCTTCAGATTTTGCGGCTTATGACTCGCTAAAAATGATATGATGACATGGGGTGTAAAGTTGCTGTTTTAAAGGTTAATGAAATGACCATAATGACCATCTGTTTGAAGCTGCTGTGCTGTTCCAACTTTTTTAATGTCAATGACGGTTCGTGGTTCTACCTGTTTGCAATTGGGTGTCAATGACAACTGCAATTTTAACGTGTACGTGTCCCTATCTCTCGATTATTTCCTTTTTATTATGTCCCTATTTATTATGTCCCTATTTATTTCCCAATAATGTGGCCAGTAACCATAAGCACCTGCTGCCCCTTTTGTTTAGGCTGAGACTGACTTTATCAATAGTAATCAACTATGATGGGGTAATGCGGGTAATGCCTTACTTCAAGCAAGGTTTTTTAATTTACCTTTTGTCAGTTTTCATCTTATCAAAAGGACCTCTGAGCTCACTCTCTGTGCCAATGCTAGTGAGCCGCGTGGTAGAAAAAGTGAACAAGGACAATGATAGACTTAGACTTAGACCTTAGACTTAACATATTTTTTTAAAAAAAATGCCAGCAAATAAAACAAATTGCTTAATGGACGGCCAGAATTGTGATTTGGGGGATTGCTTATTTTTGGGCTTACCACATCAACCATTATCAACTTATCAGCCAATCATTATCTGGTTGGTGGTATACCTGCCCCTCTGAAAAATATGACTTCGTCAGTTGGGATTATTGTTCCCAATATATGGAAAGTCATAAAAGCCATCTTCCAAACCACCAACCAGTTGTCCCTCTGGTTATTTAACATAGCCATGGGAAATGACCCATGTATAGATTGTTTACCTATTAAAAATTGTGATTTTCCATGGCTACGTTAAATAACCACAGGGTATCCCGGTCCCATTATATTTAAACTTGTGGTGGTTACTCGCCTACTTTGAGGGTGCCCCGAAGGAAACATTTTTTTGTTTCGCCATCGTTTTCTCGTCTCGCCTTCCGCGTCGGCGCGCTCACCGTGCTCAGTGGCCCGAGGTCCAGGTGGCAAGCTCCTTAAGCAGAAAATCATGTGAGATGTTGTTAAAATATGTTAAAATCACTATAAATCACTGTATTTGCTAAGGAACATCTGAAAAAAACGTTTTTACACAATGGTTTTCCGCAGCAAATCGATTGATATAATGGGTTTCCGGCGTTTCCGGTGAACATTTTCCCTTCAACCAATCCAATGAACCCAATGAAAATGAAGCCTCCTACCTTGGTCCAAACCTGCCCTGAATTAGATGCCAAGGGGCGCTGAATGTTGCCTCCCTGGTCGCACCGCCTCACGGTAGAATTCAGCTTCCGGCATAATGCGTTCGCCTGACATGCAGTGGATGATGGGGTTTCTGCCATGGTGTTTCGGCCTCAAAGAAATGGATGCGTACTGAGTTCCAGTGGATGAAATCCATAAGGCCTTGACTTCAGACAGGTTTTGGTATTTGGTAGCACCATGTGGAAGTGGGGATAGTTGGGTTGATAAATGCCCAACGCAATGGTTGCAACCACAAAAAGGCAGGATACTATGGCTATGTGCCCACCTAGTATCTCTGGCTACATAAGTTGTAACAAATCACCAGCTTGATTTAACGTGATTTTGGGATCATTCCCTTAGCTGATCATCATCGACAGTGATGTCAAGGTGAAGTGGATATACTTCAGCCACATGTTTGATTGGTCATATCCAATTTTATTCCCATCCCGGCTGGTCTTACAGCATACCTGGCCTGGAAGGAATATATTGTGTTATATCATCACCCAATATAGCCTCCGCTAAGTATATATTGTAATTTGTAATTATGGTTGTGTCCGATCTTGGGGGTGCAGTTCCAGTTATATATAAGTGGTTAATCATGGTTATATAACCATGGAAAGATGGGGCCCCATATCCAAACCAATGCGTGTGATTCGTTTTTACCATGGTTCTACCCACTAATAACCCCTAAGTTGTACCCCCCAAGTAAGTTATATATCCCATGATATCCCATGAAAATCCCATGAAAATCTTCGAATCCCCATGACAATCCCATAGTTTTCATTAAAAATCCCGACTTCTCGCAGCCCCAGCGACGTCCGTGTTTCCGCCGTCGCAGCAACTGCTCCATCCGCGCCCGGCGCTGCAGCTGCGAGGGAGGTGCAAGCGGCGAGGGTGGCTTCGCATCCAGCTCTGCCGGCCTGGAAACGCCCCAGGATGTTTCTGTTGGGTTTCTCAAGTTTCTCTATGGTAACTGTAAAATATACTCTATAGTGAATACCCTATAGAAAGAGGGTGAATATATTTTATTCTATTTCGGGTTGGCTATAGCCTGTTGAATATTTACGTTATCTTAGACTTACAACATGTGAGGTTGCTAAAATCATCTAAAATCCAATGGCATTATGCCAGACCAATGCAAAAATCAGTTCCGCTTCTGGGTTTTCCCCTGGTTTCCCCCACCTTGGCACTGCCGCGTTGCGCACGGGCCGCACGTCGTCGTTTTCCGGCGTCGGGGTCTCTGTGGCCGGCGAGGCGGGTGGATCGGAGCGCAGCACCAGGCCTGGCAAGCGAAGGGAAGCATAGCTACTTGGTGGTTCTTCCTATATCATCTCTCTCTCTCTCTCTCTGTCTGTCTGTCTGTCTTTCTTTCTTTCTTTCTTTCTTTCCTCCTTTCTTTCTTTCTTTCTTTCTTTCTTTCTATATATTATATATATATTTATGTTGTATATCTGTGTAAGCATGTGAAATATGAATGAAACATCATCCCTATTATTATTGTTTTTATGTTTATTACTATTTTTGTTAATATTATTCTTTTTTCTTATGTTTATTTTATTACTACTATTACTAAATATATATATATATACCAGTACCAGTAGTACTGCGCAAGGCAGTGGCGCAAGTTTCAAGGATAGGACACTATAGGATGCAGGGATGGCAGCGCGAAACCACTGATGGACCGAAAGGTGGTTGGAGTTGTGCTTTTTGGAGTGGTTGCAATGGTTGCAGTGGTCACCTCACTCACATCTCCTGGATGTAGTGTGGTGTGGTGTAGTGCAGTAGTTGTAGCTGTAGTGGGGTTGATGTTGTTGAAGTTGTAATGTTGTAGTTGTAGCTGTGGTTGCAGTTGTAGCTGTAGTTGTAGTTGTAGTATAGTCGAAGTGTGGTTGAAGTTATAATTGTTTTAATTGTAGTAAATGTAGTAGCTGCAATAGTTGTAGGAGTTGTAGTTTTAGTTGCACATGTAGTTGTAGTGCAGGTGTAGTGTAGTTTTAGTTGTAGCTGTAGTGTAGTGTCATGGTAATTGTTCTTGTAGTAGTGTAGTTGAAGTTGTAGCTGAAGTGTAGTTGTAGTGTAGCTTGTAGCGTGGTGTAGTGCAGTTGCAGTTGTCTATCTATCTGCTATCTGTCTATGTATATATCTGTTTATCTATCTATCTGTCTGCCTGTCTGTCTGCCTATCTATCTATCTATCTAGCTATTTTTCCTCAGTTTTTGAACTTCACAACATCGAAAACGCAGCAATTCTCCGAGGTTACCTCAATGTTTTCAGTTGACAACACCAGAAACGAAGCAATTCTGCGAGACTTCCTCAATTTTTGAAGTTGAGAACACCAGAAACGAAGCAATTCTGCAAGACTTCCTTCAAAAATGGAACGTTGGGTTTATGTCAACCAGACCATAGCTTATTCTACCTTTTTTAAAAATCGAAAAAAAAAAGTGACAAAAGCAACAGCAAGAAGGAAAAACCACAAAGCACATCAGCAAAATCAAAAAAAACACAAAAGCAAAATAAAAGGGGAACAAAAGGGAAAAAAAGGAAAGTCAAAAAGGGGAAAAAATGGACTTGTCCATTTGCATTTTTTTTGCATTTAGTTAATTTAGTTTGTTTTCGATTTGCTTTTTTTGTGCTCTTATTTTGTTGTTTTTTGGCTTTTTTCCAGGCAAAAAGAAAAAAGCAAAATAACAGCAAAACAAAAGCACATCGAGAAAGCAAAATAAATGCAAATTGACAAATCCACTTTTTCCCAAATGTTTTTTTCCCTTTTTGACGTTCCTTTTTCTCCTCCTTTATTTTGCTTCCGTTTTTTTTTTCAGTTTTGAAGTTTTGCCTTTTGATTTTCCATGTGTTTTCCTTTTTTGGTATTTTTTTCAAGTTTAAAAATCATTAGAAGAAGCTATAGAGGTCAACATAACGTTGGGTGCGGAGCTGACGGCCTCGTACCATTGTGTTTTGCGATTTTTCCACTGCATCTGTCTAAAGTACTGTGCCTGCCATGCAGGCATAAGTGATGCCAGGTCACACGAAGTGCTGCACCTGCCACGCAAAATTCAAGATCTCATATTCCAAAATGCAACCCCTCTCAGGAAATCTCCGCATTGATCTCCTAACACATCTAACTCATGTGTCTTTTGTATTGCGCCTGCCACGCGAAATGCATCTTTGCAGATCCTCTTTAAATGTCCCACGCCTGCCATCGTTTTTGAAAATGCTACAAAACCCTCACGATTTTCTCACTTTTGACAAGGTGCACAGCCTGCCACGCAAAACGGCATCTGAACGTCAAAAAGGGGCCCGTACCGTACCCTTCATTTTTTTGCACTTTTTGACTTCGACATGTGCTTCGCGCCACAACGGCGTGCACCTTTTCGACATCTCAACTTCCAAAAGTGCTCCGAGAATAGTGTGCTTTGTACATTTTGACTTGGAAATGTGCTTCGCGCCACAACGGCGCGCAACTTTTCATCTCTGAGTCTGACCACATGGCTCCGCACCCGCCGCTTTAGCGAGCCTACTTTTCGACCCTCCGGCGCCACAAATCATTGCTCCTTCTTTCTTCTCACTCTTTCTATTCTCTGATCTTCTCTCTTCGGCTCTTCTCCTCTCTGACTCTTCCCACCTCTAATTTCCATCTGCCCATATTGTCGGAAGTTTGACTTCTAAACTTCCTTCGGTTATATAAGATACATATGTATATATATATATACGTAAGTATATATATATACGTAAGTATATATATGTGTGTGTGTGAATGTATATATATATATATGTGTTTATGTGTGTATGTGTGTAAAAATGTAGAATAACATGGAAAATTGAAATTATTAGCTATTACCCATTTCAATTGAAACACAAAGTTGAAATGCACACATACATGTAATATCATGACAATGTAAATGATTGTAGATTAGTGTTTCATATGCTTTCAACATAGCTATCAGTTGTAGAGGCTGGTGGCTACCCCTTGGAATGTCGTGAGCCCCTATCGCCATCGTCCCAGCGTCGTTTCGGCAGGGGAGGCACCGCTGAAGCTTTCCTGCGGCAACAGAAAAACCAGCGATTCTTCCATGGTTTTACCTCTTTTTTTTGCTGCAAATGTTTTTGGGGCTTTCCTGGAAAAAAAACTACAGCATCCAATTTTTGGGGTATCTCTCTCTCTCTCTCTCTCCATCGCCATCTGGTTAAAAATTGGTAAGGGGGGTTCCAATTTCATGAAACCCATCCGTTTTGGTGCTGCTCCATCTCTTCAGCCAGTCCCCGGCCAACAGCGGTCCCAGGCCGCCTTGTTGGCATCCGCTGTGCCAAGGTCTGAGGCCGCTCGGGCGCGTCCTCCGGATCTACCTGGATCTGGGGCGGCACCAGCTGAGTCGTCACGTCCATCTCCTCACCCGCCTTCGACACCATGGGGAACCCAGGGGGAACCCCCAACCCTTTAGGGGCAGAAAGGTCTGGATGATGAAGAAAATGAAATCTTTTGGACTGAATATGGGATGTTTCAAATGTTTTTGTGAAACACGGTTGATTTTTGCTATGGGTTAATCCATTGGGCATTATGATAGTAATAGTAAATTATTGTAAAGCATCAATTTTGCGGTCCAAGATGGTCCAAACATTTCCACACCCATTTATCGCCAAAGGATTTTGTTGATTGGAGAATCCTATGTAGTAAATATATTTGGCCTCTAAACCGCTCCTTTCGCTTGATGCATCCTACTTCCTCCATTTTTCTTCCTCAACTTCATCCAAGGGAGTTCAACCATTATTTACGCACCGGGTGATGTGTTCAATCATTTAACATCGCCCAAAATCAGCACATTTACAAAGAAAATCACATCAAATTCCCGATATTTCATGGAAATGTCATGGACATGTCCCGAAAATTCCAGCATTTTATGAACATTTCATGCCCGGAACCAGTGGTTGTTTCCTGTTTCTTCCCATCCCATCCTTTTGCCTCCAGCTGTGGCAGGGGCTCCACAGGCGGCCATGACGACGGCGACGCCGAGGACGTCGTTTGGACCAGGGCGCCGCTGCTGAGATCGACCTTGGGGATGGCTTCCGGGGGGGAAGACGACCTTGGGAAAATGCCATGGTTCCTTGGCGGATCAAAAACATTCAAAATCCAATGGCCTTAGTGACCTTGGAAAATTTAAAGGTCTTGGTTGAAAAAAAAATGGTTGCAACATTATATTGGTCTTGGCTGATGGGGTACTTGGGTTAGGTTTCGAACATTTTCCTACTAGACTCTTGGGATGGTGAAATCTTAGATTCAATGGTGGGAAAGCAGGACGTTTTTTGCATCGAAATAAAGCGGCTTCCCGTAAATATCATTCAACAGATTAATGATGCCGAGCGCATTAAAGCATGCTACATGGTGCCAACATGGGATGTAAGAGACATGACATAAGGCGGTTGGGAACTAGGCCAACTACGGATTGTAGTGAACATATGATGGTAAATACATCATGATGCATCTACAGTTGAATGGGGCTGAACATATCTAAAATCAATCCGGCCATGTGACGGAATCAAGCAGATTCCAACAGGGATCTGTGTCACACGTTTCTTTCCATACCCCTCCTCCAATAAACCAACATCAATATATAATCATGGAAAACCCGTCGTTTTCGCTGGAGCTTTCACATGTGTATTTTTCCCCACATCAACTACCTTTGCTGACCACGGGCATGGGTCAATACCATTCAATACCACCAATGTGGGTAAAACAATAATAAACCATGCCCCAGTCATCACCATTTTTATAGGTGGCATGTTTTCCTTTCCCAGTCATGGGTGGTAAACATGGCATTGTTTTACCCGCATTAGCATTCTTTAGGGGATAAACACCCAGTCCACCCATCCCATTGACCGTTACAGTGTGAACTGCATGGTACCGCTATGGATAGCTGCCCCAATCTCAGATTTCCAGGTTTCCCACTTTTCTACCGCTGTGTGTCTGGAAATTGGATACTGATTAACATCATCCCATTATTGGGGCAACTCATGATTCACATGAAATCTGACATGCTAGAGTTTAATGGGAAAATCATGATTAACATCAAATTTATTGGGTTTTTTCATGGTTTTCCGCGGTTTTCCCATGGTTTTCCCTTACAGCAAACGTTCTTCAACAACGGCCTGTGGTGCTTCGTAGCTCCACTCGTCCCGCATCCAGGCGTAGCTCAGATGCTCGACGCCCCGTCCTGTCGTAGGAAGAAGTTGGAATATGTTGGAAGAGGTTGGAATGTACCAAGTACCCCCTGGTAAATTAACATAGACCCTGAAAATCACCAATTTTTAATGGAAACTAGTCTTCCAGGGTCTATGTTAATTTACCAGAGGGTATACCAAAAATCCATGGATTTAGATTTAGATTCGTTAGATTTAGATTTAGCTTCAGTGACCAGGGATGTTTTTGAGAAGACGCCATGGTTTTTTATCATTGAAAATCATGTTTGAAAGGGAAAATCAGGGACGGGTTCCACATGGTTCCACCGTGGCACCTTTCATCAACAAACGCTTTTGGTGGGTTTAAAAGTGGCCCTCCCATGTCGGAGCAAAGTGATGACCGACAATTCAACAGATTTGGGGTAAGATTGGGGGCGATGTTCAGCAACACCCGATATGGAAAATGTAGCTGACACTGACACAGTTACACAGCATGTGGAACATGTTCAATATCATGTGGAAATGTTCAAAATCTGAAATTGACAGAGTCTGGATTTCCACAGCCCGTACAATGCTATCACTTTAGAAAGTGACGTTGATGCCAGCCCTATCCTCTTGACGCCCAAACTCATGTAGTAGTCAGCAATGAGTGAGTCGAGTGAGTAGAATGTACCCATCTTGCATGTCAATCTATCTCAATACAGTAATTTTACATTATAATCTATAATTATATATAAAACCAATTTAATCGCATGACTAGCCGATGATTTTTTGCGCCGGATGACGAGGAATTCCTTGGAGGCTCCAGATTCAGTATGAGAAAACACGGATGTATTGACCATGGGGCCCATATTGGATACCCTGCAAGAAGTTTTATTTTCAGCTGGTTGACACACGCATATATATATATATGCAAATATATATGCATATATATATCCTTATAATTATGAGTCCGTACATAGCGTACTTGTGACTGAGGTTTGCAATACAAAAGCAAGGTTTACCCAGTGACCACCAAGGCAAATTTTGGCTCCAGCAGGGCAGGGAGACATCTTGATGCAAACATCCAGGTTGTGCATATGGAATAGCCATGCAGCCATGCTTGGCATGTTGCATGCACAGTGCACATCTCGAAGATCTCACGTCTCGGAGATGTTTTGGGAAATTGGCCCAATAGGGCGTCCGAGACTTGGGGATGCCAAAACGAACGGTTCGATCAAACAACACGTGAAGACTAACGGCTGATGTTTCTGGGCCTCCCCAAGTTGAAGCCTATCATTCAGGGCTGAAAAAACCTAAAAGAAATTTGCAAGGCCAACGATTAAGCCCCACGCACTAATCGTTGCAGTTGAGGAGAGGTCCGTGGTCGACGTACCCAAAGCCTGCCGCAAAACAGCTGAAAAGGGTCCATGTGAAACGAACAACAACCCAGGATGTTAGTCTGGGAATCTGCTAAAGTTGGGTATATATACATATACCATATATACGCTACAATTAGGTTATTGAATATGCATATACAAACATTCAGATCTAAGATTTAAGATGACGTAAGTTTGTTTCCGGACATGAGTCTAACCTAGTGAGGTACCTACAACGCCCAAAAAACGGAGATGGCACATAACCGGGATGCCAAAGCACTATGGCCTATAGAGTAAACCCCAATATGTCCAATTCGATCATCCTTTGGCTCGTGTCTTGCAGTTCGAGTCCCTAAAGCATCCTCTGGTGATGGACTAAATAAACATTGTTATTAACAGTATAAAAATCCTTTGTTTACAGATGTTTTTTTTCTCCACCGATGTTGCAGCAGCAAAGTACGTAAACCCTAGTTAAATCACAATTTTGTTGGTTAAAGTTAAACCGTTCAACCGCGTTGAACCACAATCTTCTTGCTAAGAGCCAACCCCTACAGTAACAAATTCCAGCTGGTGAAATCCCCATGTTTCATAGCTCTAAACCATGCTGAACTCTCCCCATTTCCCCGTGCCTCAGCCACGGTGCTGGAGCTCCCCGTTGTGCTCGTCACTACCTCCGCACCGCCGCTGGTGTCGCCGGTGCTGCCGCTGCTGGTGCTGCTGGTGCCGCACTCGCCCAGGCTGCGTAGGGCGCCATGGCCGTTCTCGGTGGCGATCTTCCAAGCAGCGGCAAAGCTCGTCACCCAAGCGGACTCGTCGTTCTGAGCCAGGACGTACCATTGGGGGGTAGTCTGGGGGTCTATCTATCGATATCTCTCTCTCTCTCTCTCTATCTCTCTCTCTCTATATATATCTATTTATCTATCTATCTATCTATCTATCTAATATCCTGAGGAAATTTGAAGGATTTTGATGGGATACAGATTTTTATATTGGAGATGAAGGTATATATAATGGGGGATAATATGGAGAAATTTGGAAGATTATGATAGAGATGTTGAAGGAGATGGAGGTATAATGTGGTGCACCCCAAGACCCACTTAAACTACTTACCAACTTAGCTCAGTTGGGAGCACCACCTGGATGGGGTTTAGATAGTTTGGACGGTTGTTGGCCAGGGTTTGTTATGTTTTATTGTATGTTGTTTATTGCGGGGAGTATGGTAGGTAGGTGGAGACAAAATCAACTGGTTTGCTAGATAATCTGTTGATTGCTTCACCAATGATATACTTGGATGGGATGGGGTGCAAAAAAGGAACTGACAACTGGGTGGCACCACTTTGTGTATGACTTTGTGGGGAGTCTTAAGGCAATGCTCTGGAAGTCACAACAGCTGTAAGACCTTGACAAGGATATATCAAAAAGGCATACCGTTACACCGTTGGAAGTGCACACAAACTGAATAAATGAATAAAACTCATTTAAACGCTAGATTTTCATAGATTTTCCCTGTTCTGATCCTTTTGGCATTCTCTTGCTGTGAACCTGTCTCTTGGGAGGGTTCTATAGAAAGTGTGCCCCATGGCCACCTGAAATGCCCAAGTGGCCGCAAAACTGAGAACCGCAGCCGCTGCGGGTCCGTTGGGATTGCGTGGATCCCCGCAATCATTGTTCTCGTTTCCGCAGCAACGATCTCGTTCGTCCTTAGTGATGACACTGGTGTCAGTGGAACATTGCCTGTACGGTACCGAACTATATAGAATCAGAAAAATCAGTTTTTAAACATGAACACATGTCGACATTAGTACGGCCCAGTGGCCCAGTACTGAGAACGCAAATGTTGAATACTGTGCGAGCCAACAGATTTGGTGCGTCAGTGCTTCTGCCAGGTTACTGACAAACTCAAACAGGCACACACACACACAACGAACAGCAGCCGCCACTACCAAGCAAAGAAACGCAAGTGATGTTATCAAGAACATCAGGGACAGCAGGAACAACATGAACGACAGCAGAAGCAGCAAGAACAACCACAACAACAGCAGCAGCAACAACAAGAACAAGAACAAGCACAAGAACACCAAAAACAAACGGAAACTATTGCTAGTGTTTCTATTTGTACTAAGTCTGCGATTGTTACAGTTCGCTACTCCTGCTATTAATGTTACTATTATACCGTAACTGCTACTGCGACTCCTACAGCCGCCTGCTGCTGAGCGACCCCCAATCTTCCCCCTGCACGGCCTCCGCAGTAGACTCCACCGTTGCTGCTGATGGCAGCAGAGATGCGATCTGACGTTACCCAGCCACAGCATTGATGCTCGTGTGCCAGCACTGGCGTGCCTTCAAGGTGGGTGAACTGGAAGCTTTTGATGGGAAAATATTGCGGAGTTCACAAATCATGTTTCTGGGTAAATTATAGTTTAATTCACTAACCTGTAATAAGGATTCTTAAGGCTATAGTTGGATAAATCCCCTTATTCACCATCATTACAGTGAGGTCGTAGTGAGGTCGCTAGAATTTACATGAATTTACCAGATGTTTGTTGTTTTACAAGCCCATCAAACTATAGCTTTATAGTTATAATCACCATAAACCACAACTAACCTAGTTGTAAACCAAGAAAATTATCAGGAATAAAACGTAGATGGTTTTTGAGAGGGAAGGCGGTGTCAGCAAGAAAATGTCACCCTGAAGTGCCTGAGAAATTTGTGTCAGTAATGGGTGCCACTAAGCTTCAATTATATATATATATATAGATGCTTTGCGAAGGATTCGCTGGGGGGCTTCTTGAAAGAAGAATCCTGCTATAAGCTCACAAGTGCTCGCACTAGCTGACACGAAAAGCATGGTAATTAAATTCATCAGCCTGCGAATCGATATAGGCAAAATAGTTATATAGATCAAACACCATGCCATGATGTAGTCAAAACATTGCTACACTGCCTGCGCTACGGCTTAATTTTGGAGACATTTGTTGGAATAGGTCGGAAACCCATCGTTTTTTTTTCCGGGAAACTGAGGAAACACCGGGCATCATTTGTTTGGAAGATAATGACAATGTATGCAATTATATCCTGTCCCTATGTAGTTCAAAAACGTGACATAAATTGAGAAGAATCATGTACCACAGAAACTCGGTGACAGTTGTCGGAAATACCGCAACAAAACGTTTTCTGAACCGTGACCTCTGTAGGGTTGGCCCCTCATGATATTAATTCCCGTTAATCTTTCTCAGAAACATTATCATGTCCATCGCATTTATCCAACAATCGTGCTTACCGCAAATGTTGCCACAATATGCCACAATCCAATTACTGACATCCAATAAGTTAAATAATGCCTCATTGAAAAAAATGAAAAAAACGGGCTTTGCCATAGATGTCAGGAAATAGACCTTAAAACATCTTAAAACGTTTGATATTCACAGGGCGTAGTGCAAGTTTCACAGAGGAATCCCAATCGGAGCAGTGTCACAGCAGTCCAAGGTACCACCAGGACCTCGAGGTCCTTCCATTTCACTAAAGGCCAGGCACATATCAGTGTTTAACATCATCCTCAGTCGGAGGGCCCATTGAGGGCCCATGGATTCACCCTGTGTTTCTGGGATGAGTTTAGCCAGAATGGGGTAGTCTACTTAGATTACTAACATTGAGATTCACCCAGTAGATTCGTAACTACATTGAACGCGTTTGCTAATCCAAGTAGTTACTAAGGATGACGTGGGATGACCCTGTTAGGGGACTCAGTGGTATGATACCCCAAGTGAAGGACTGTGTGAAGGATCTGGAGGTAACTAACTATGGGGCTAGCGATGCTATTCCCAGCAGATTTCCCGTAAATAAAACGCTCACGGATGGTCTATGTATGGTCCATCAAACCGGATGTGCCGCAACAAGGTACAATATGGTATGCTCACTTCATATACTCAATATACTGTACTACTTCATACTACTTCCTATAGGTCCATCTTCCCAAGTTTGGAACTTGAAACCAAAGATTTGGTCGGTTCTGGCCTGATTCTTCGATTTATAGCGCTGCCATTTTGAGCGGTCTCCACCAGCCAGGTGGATGTTCCAGGAATGAAAAATCGAGCATCAGTGTCTGATGCTTAACTACCCAATCCAGGTTTCCTGCCAGGTCCTCAGGTGGTGCCCCATATACTTATCATATCTTATCATACTTTGCTAAGTTGGTTTATAAGTAGCTATAACTAGCTGAATTCCTCATTCCATGGTTTATGGTAAACATATATTAATATGTCTATACTTAATGATCTACTTAATGGGATTCATCAACCAACGGACATACTCTCCGGCAAACTAACATAGCTATAGAAAATCATCACTTTTAATAGGTAAATCAACTATAACTGGGACATTTTCCACGGCTATGTTGGTTTTACTGGGGGCACCGTCCATTGTGATCCATAAATGGATCATGGACCCACCAGATTTGCGTGTCTCGGTCGAAGTTCTCGTGGCCATCCACGCTGGTATCTCTGCCAGTGTCGCTGCGCTCCTGGATGTGACGGGGAGCGAAGGGAGAGGATGGTGATTGAACTAACAATAATGGTAGATAGGGTAATGGGAATATAATTGTATATTACATACTGTAACTACCAATATAATATCTATGGGATATAGAATAGATAGTGGGTAATGGGAATATCATTAGTATATTATCTTATAACTGCCAATATAATATACATGATTGTGGTCATCCATCCCATGGTCACCCATCCCACGGAATGGGAAATGAATGGATTGACTGATTGACTATTTCTTCCCATCCCCCAAGGACTGGCAATATAATCACGTTGGTGGTATACCAAGGACTGGCAATATAATCACGTTGGTGGTATACCTACCCCTCTGAAAAATATGATTTCGTCAGTTGGGATGATTATTCCCAAAATATGGAACAATAAAATTCCATGGTTCCAAACCACCAACCAGTACTGCAACGTTTGACCATGACACATATGCATGTGCCAATGAGGTTGTTTGATGGGAGGATCATGTGATTTCGACTGGAGATAGGTCTGATCTCAGCCCCGGATCCTTAAACCCCTTGGGCTGCTTGATTGGGGAGAGGGTGCCAGTTTCGTAACATTGTTTTTCACGTTTTTTTCGAGGAACCTCCTTATTGCTCAACGAGAATTTATTCATTGTTTACATTTACATGCACCTTGACCTTCCGAAAAGAATCTGTGCATTTGTTGAAATGACTATGAGCAGCACACACAGCTGGCATGCATCCTGAAAACTAACATGTACGTAGGACAGAAACATGCCGAGACCTCTCGCAAGCACAATCTATCGTTCAGTTGACCACAGAACTTTCGAATAAAGCACTTGGAGCACACACCCAAAATGCTTAATCCCTTCCCCGAAAGCACAAAATAGCCACCACAAGCCGCAAGATTGGTAGTGGTCGTACTCAACTCATTGTGTTTCCTTTGTATGACCGGGATGAGATCAATAAACTTAAGACGCAGACAGGATTCAGATGCCGATGTTGCAGCCAAAAAAATGGAAGGATTTCACATCTCAAACAGATTGCTAGGCAAGCATCAAGAAATCATACTTGTTAAAACAACATAAAACAACTACCCTCTGGTAATTTGACAAAACCAAAAATGGCACATTTATAGATGAGTTATCCGTTGAAATTATCGAACATGTGTGATTGTCCATTGCTAACTGATAACATATCCGAGAGTAATACGAGCACGACGAGCATCATCTGCTCAAAGCATGAATGCCATCATCCCCTACAATGGGCACAAAGTTGTTGCACAAACAGCTTCATGGATCTTCATGCGCCCCTGTTGGCTGAAATGTGGGGCTACTCCCCGACCCCTAAAATCTGCTGAAATCTTAGGGCAAGCTTAGCATAGTCTCAATGGCCAGCTTCAGGACATGTTCGGGTGATTTGCCATGCCCTCTGCTAAACTAACATCACAATCTTTATAGGCAAATCATCTATAAATCGTTCATGTTCCATAACCATGTTAGTTTACTGGAGGGTAAACAGCATTGAACAACAATTTATGCTGCAATCAGCCAGCAAGACGGTCATCCGTGCATACCCTCCGGTAATCAAACGTGGCAATGGGAAATCCATCATAGATGAAGGCTGTAATGGGAACATCATCTATGAATGGGGTATTTTCCAGCCAGCCATGTTTGATTACCGAAAGGTACCCGTAGCTCAAGTATGATCCCAACTTGCAGCCGCATGGAATGTCTGGTCAATTTTTTTTTCGCCGATTCCCAGTTGAATCCCATCGCAAGATTTCATGCCCCCGCTCCCATTGGTCCCATTGGTTCTTGTTGACATTTCCCGAGATCGCTCGTTCCACTGTCCAACCCTTGGCCACCAAGGAAATGTAGTAGTTGTTGTTGAACCTCAATTTCGAATCCAAGAGAAAGTTGGATCACATAGCACTCAAATGGGGGACCATTGGGTACCCCAAAATGGATGGTGTTTAGCTAATGGAAAATCCTATCAAAATGATTTAAAATGCATGATTTGGGAGTAACACCATTTCAGGAAACCTCCAAATGATCTTAAATGAAGAGTTGCTTAGCCTTAGCCTTAGTTTTAATGAGGATGTAAATGGGAGGTACACACAACACGGGGAACACCAAGTATAAGCAACAAAACGTGGCGGTTTCTCTCAAATAGCCAGTTCAACCAAACAAAGCAATTGAACAATAGTGTCCCATGCACAAAACACTGGTTTAACCAACAGTTTCTCACAGGAAAAAAACACAACAAACAAAAATTTGAAACCCATTGCCACCTGAGATCATCGATGGGGATCCCCAGATATGGATTCAACCCTCTTTTGGAGGCCTTGGATGCTCAGCTTTGACAAACTTTAGAAACTTTAGAAGCCGTTTGAGAACACCATTTTTGACAAACGCAAGAAACCTTCGAAACCTTATGAAACCGCAA
Source organism: Cladocopium goreaui (assembly GCA_947184155.2). Classification (NCBI taxonomy): domain Eukaryota; class Dinophyceae; order Suessiales; family Symbiodiniaceae; genus Cladocopium; species Cladocopium goreaui. The sequence continues at coordinate 375,282 of CAMXCT020004112.1, read as the reverse complement.
AATTTGTATAGCAGTAATATAATTAACAATAATATAATATAATATTATATAATATTATAATATAATATAATATACCAAGAGCTTCAAAGACCCAAAAAATTGTAGGTCCAGTGAAAATAACCTAGTTTTTTCGAGAAAAACCGGAAATTGTAAAGAACCCATGTTTTGGTTTTTGTTGGATTTGCACAGATTTGTCCAAATCGGGCGGACCTGTATCAAATCTCTCCTCATTACATGTAGCAATTTCATACTGACAACTTGTGAAATCTGTCAGACAGAACGCGCGATCGAAACAGAAGCAAGCGATATCAGACACGATGCGCGCATTCTCCACCAGCCGCAGTTGCCTCCTATGCTGCGAACTTTCCCTTCAGCGGGACTGGAGGTAGCCAAAAAGTCACAATGGATATGCATGGCATTTCAAAAGTCAGCTTTTCAGATATGAACCCAGTAAATTGACAATAGCTGCGGTAATCTGTGTTGTTTTCTTTTTGCCTGGATCGGGCAATTACCGGTTCGATCTTGCAAAACCACAAGCGGAGCCTTAAAACTCGACGTTGCGCCGTCAATTCGCAGAGGCAAAAAAACCATATTTTGAGTACGGGTTAGTACGGGTTAAATATGGGTTAAATATGGTTTAAATATGGGTTCCAAAAAACCGGGTTTTTTTAACTATATCAGAATATGGGTTTAGTACGGGTTAAATATGGGTTTAGTACGTCTTAGTACGGCTTAAATATGGGTTTTTGGCATTTTTTGGGTACAGACCCTAAAATTTTCATCCGACATGATTAAAAACTGAAAATTCCGATTGATTTTTCATGATTTTGTTAATTTGGTTCGGTACTTTTGTTCGACTGTTTGTTGGACTTTGGCAATCCAGAATCATTTTTTCCAAATGAAAAAATCCAGCCATGTTTCAATTTATGCTTCTAGGGGTGGTTCTTGGGAAAAAATCATCCAACGACTCCAGATTGACTGTGATCACACTTAATGTTGTCCGACATTTTCCAAGAGCATCGGGCCCTTTCTTGTGAGAACTGCCAGCCAAAGCCAGCAGGGTGGAAGCATAATCAACATGAAGGGTACTGAGAGGGATAGATCCAAGGCTGGTATCAATAAAGGGGTTTGAATCGTCTAAGGGAACGAATCATGAGATGTCATGACACCAAGTGTGAGAAAAAGTAGGTGTTTTCCCTAGTAAAGAAAAAAAACCATATTTTCTGAGAAAAAACGTTTTTTTTTCATAACTGAAGAAAAAACCGGGTTTTTGAAAACATACCTACAATTTTGTGGGTTCTTGGTGCGCTAGGTAATATAATATAATATAATATAATGTAATATAATATAATATAATATAATATACAATAATATAATATAATGAGGATTGGCTTGACAAAGGTGCACGGTTAAAGTGTGCAGAATCGAGAATCGAGGATCGAGAATCGAGGATCGAGGATCGAGAATCGAGAATCGAGGATCGAGGATCGAGAATCGAGAATCGAGGATCGAGAATCGAGGATCGAGGATCGAGAATCGAGGATCGAGAATCGAGAATCGAGGATCGAGGATCGAGAATCGAGGATCGAGGATCGAGGATCGAGGATCGAGAATCGAGGATCGAGGATCGAGGATCGAGAATCGAAGATCGAGGATCGAGAATCGAGAATCGAGAATCGAGAATCGAGAAGCGAGGATCCAGGATCGAGGATCGAGGATCGAGGATCGAGAATCGAGGATCGAGGATCGAGAATCGAAGATCGAGGATCGAGAATCGAGAATCGAGAATCGAGAATCGAGAATCGAGAAGCGAGGATCCAGGATCGAGAATCGAGAATCGAGAATCGAGGATCGAGAATCGAGAATCGAGAATCGAGGATCGAGGATCGAGGATGGAGAAAAACAAGATATACAAGATTGATTGGGATCGAGGATTGAGGATGAATAACACTATTATAGCGGCGTGCGCAGTCAAGGTTTGGGAACAATATGCATACGTATTGCATACGTAGTGTTTGGTAGGCATGTGTGTGAACGGGGCATAGTTCAGTATACCCTCATTGATTCATGTCGGCATGTAACTTATGAAACAGTGTACCCTTGGCAAGCCAACTTGCAATGGTGAGGGAAGCACAGAATTAGGAGGGTTGTCGAATGGTCATCGCCTCAGCCGGTGCCCATGATGCCCATGATGCCGCTCTCAGAAACAAACCAGAAGCAAACAAGAGACTTTGACACGTTGAAGACCCAGTTCAAAAATGTTCAAAAGATTCCGATTGGACGCAGTTCGTATCTCTCGGTGGAAGTGTAAGTGCAGTGAATTTTTCTGTTGTGTCATATTATTCCGTGGAATATTGCACTTTTCAGTCGCACATAGGACGACGCATCGGTTCCAGTCACATGTTCCTCTCCAATCACAGGACAGGCAAAGAATACGTTTCGCTCAGATGCATGACTAAACTCTACCAACACTTCCAGTCAGTCTTGTTGCTGTAGGCAGGGTTGGCTAGCCACCCTCACATAGACATGTTGGTGCGGCTGTTTGGGGCTGGCTAGCCGCCCCAGTGTTTCATTTCAACATTATCTAGAGAGGCAAGGAGATGAAGGTTTGTCACAAAGTTCTCTTTCTATTTCGCCTGCTTGCTGTGGTCGTCAGATGTAGCGGGTCTGAAAGTTTGATGTGGGGCATCTGGGAGATTTTGTTAGTCCCAAGATTAGTGATTCTGGTTTCTGTGCTGAGCAGCACACATCCAAATGTTACACAGTGTCTTTGCAAACTTGCAACGTCCCGGCACGTTCCACATACTGTCTTTGCTCTCTGGCGTTGCGGCTCAGTTGCCCGCATGGGCGTGGAGGGCCATGGCGCACTTCTCATTGGAGCGTGTGTTATCTCCTGTGCCGACGTCTGCATTTCCAGCTGTATCAGAAATTCTTTCCTCGATACCCTCGCACCTGTGCCCTCCATTCTTGCAGAAAGTGCTGGAAACAAAGCATGAAGTGAATCTAAGCCTGAAGCAAGTGGAGAACGTTTTGTGGAAAATCGAAACCTTCTTGCCCTGCATGGTGAGTGTGTCTCATCCGTTGGGACAAAACCCGTTCCAGTTAAAGAAGTACCAGGAGCTTGTCCCAGACGTTCCCACCGTCTGCGTGCCGTCTCTGGTAACGTCATGCGCTTGCTGTGGCGGTGCCTTAGAGGACAAGGCAGGTAGATCTTCTTCCCGCTTAGTGAACAATTTGCGTGGAAGTGATGAGATGGACAATCGTTTCCTGATTTTCACTCAAGCAGCTGGTGTTCTCTTTGCGGAGTTCAAGGAAGGGTTTTGCTCTGCTTGTCGATTGTATTTTCTTGGTTGCTGGCAATATGAGAAAAAGGCTGGGGCCTTTCATCACATGGACAAGCTGCACTGCTGCGGGTTACAGGCGGATGTGGATGTGTTTGCGCCTAGGCATCGCTAAGGTTGCATGTTTTGTGCTTTCATTGATGATTTTTTTTGCGGGTTATGTTCATGACGGACAGAAGTTTGAGTTTGGCTGACACGCAGTTGCTTCACATCCCCAGTGTCAGTAGGCTTGCGTTGTTACGCTCAGGTCGTCCCTCGTTATCGAAGCTTCTTCGCCGTTGAAATCGGCTTGCTGCATTCAATCACAGATGAAATTGCCCATAGCGGCGCGACCTTTTCCTCTGCTGTGCTGCGATGGGTGAAGCAACACCCAGAAGAGGGCCAAGTTCGACTGCTGCAAGGAAAGGACCTGACCATGCTAGAGCGTTGCCGCAAACGGTTAGAAGAGGCCTGGTACTTATATCACTGCAGCAAACTTAGCTGCGAAGCTTTGCGTGGCATCCAGTGGCGCTTGACGCAGGAGAATGATGAGATGTGTAGTTGCTTGGTTTTCAAATTGCATTGTCAGAAGGAAATGTACAGTTTTGGGGTATGAGCAAATGGATGATAATCAAGTAGCTGCGGCGCGACAATCCTAGTGTGACACAAATGAGTTACATTGAGCACGTCCAGTTTTGTAGGGTCGTGGAACCAGGTCTTTGCTGTTGTGTTGAAATTGACGGAGCTTTGCCAGTAGGGCTGAAGATATTTCCGAAACTGTGGCAGGACTTAGATGGCTTTGAGGCTTCCTTGTCCCAAGTTCTACCTCATTTGCGGAAGCAAAGGCTGAACAAAGTTGCGGAGCACATCCACAGCTGCCCCATATGTCAGCAATGTGTGTGGATTTTGTTGGATGGAAAGCAGGGTGCTCGGCGATTCATCTGCGCCGGTCTAGAGGGTCATCGAACATTTGCAGATCTAGGGGTGTCAATTTACACTGGATGCATGAATCACGCTGGGCCCAACGATGTCTTTTGCAAGCGTTGTCGCCCAAGCAGTTTGCTGCAGAGCGCTTTGATTCCACAAGAAAAAGTGCTACAAGTCGAAACTTGTCCATCTGAAGACGGTTTGTCAGTGGAGACTTGGTACTTGGTCCGTTGCAAGTGTCCACAGAATGGCATCTTCGAAGCACCTTTGCCCCGCAAGGAAGTGCGCGCAGATCTACTGGCAGAGTTCGAGAAAGGGGCCTTGCCAAAAAAGCGAGATCATGGTAACCTGCGTACTCAATTTCGCTGGCTGAAGAGTGCTCGCATGGTTCGTCAAGCTGCCTTGAAGCGCGCTGGGCCATGCAAGCCAGCGCGCCGTGGAAGAGCCAGCAAGAAGGAGGAGGTCAAAAAGCTTCCGGGCGGATGGCTGTCGCAGGCGTATGTCGCATTCCTCCGCGACACTGACAAGTCTACAGATGGCAGTGAGCTTGCTGAGTGCGGTATTGATAAGGAGAAGAAAACTTTGAAGCGCAGGCGATGCACAGGTGGCATTTTAACTGCTACCCTTTCCTGTGGTCAGCTGGTGGATTGGCTAGAATTACCTCGTGGAGAAGCCCTCGATGTAGTGTACACCTTTGTTCTGGATGTGATTAAAGAGCTCTCGACCCGGCAAGTGCAGGTGAAGTGCGTAGGGTATGACAACGCCTGTCGGCTCCTTGCAATGGCTGAGCGTTGTGAGAATTTGTGCAGCCCATGGACCAACAAAGTGACGGAGTGTCGAATTGTCTTGGATAGGTTCCACAAGGGAAACCACTCTTGGTGTCTTCGTCATCGCCCGCAGGCGCCAGGGAAGTTAAATAAGAGGAATACAAACAAAGGCAATGTGAGAGAGAAAGTGTTTCAATACCAAAGCAGGTTGGAAATTTGCGCGTTCGCGCTTAGTATTTGCCTGCAAGGTCGTGTAGTTTGTTCAGCAGTGAACACCTGTAGCAGTACCACCGTCTCTTTTGCATCCTTGATTTGGGTCACAAGCTCATGTGTCTTTGAAAAGGATTGTGAAAGCATGTGCAATGCAGTGGCCGCGTCCATTCTCCTCAACCAAATGCTGCCAGGTGGATCCAGATCATCCAGACAACATTCCTTTGCTGCAGTTTCGCAACTCGGAGAGCTGTGAGCAGTTGAACGCATGGATCTCTGGTCGCACTGCTGCTGCCTTGAACTTGACAGGCGCTAGATTTGGTGTCTATTGGCATGCTCTTTTTGCTGAGCACAATGAATGGCTGGAGCAATGTAGTGCGGCGCGTCGTCGTCGATTCCAGGCTGGCTTCTTGAAGAGAGACCCAGACAAATGCGAAAGCAAATCGGTCGGATAGGAGAAACAGGGATAGCTATAGCCTCTTGCGTATGACCTTTCCGGGTTTCCAGAAAATTAGGCTTACAGTGTTGACAGCCAAACCAGTCTTGAACAACTTGTTGCTGTAGGCAGGGTTGGCTAGCCACCCTCACATTGACATGTTGGTGCGGCTGTTTGGGGCTGGCTAGCCGCCCCAGTGTTTCATGTCAACATGATCTAGAGAGGCAAGGAGATGAAGGTTTGTCATAAAGTTCTCTTTCTATTTCGCCTGCTTGCCGTGGTCGTCTGATATAGCGGGGCTGAAAGTTTGATGTGGGGCATCTGGGAGATTTTGTTAGTTCCAAGATTAGTGACTATGGCTTCTGGACTGAGTGGCACACATCCAAATGTTACTCAGTGCCTTTGCAAACCTCTAACCTCCCGACACGTCTCACACACTGTCTTTGCTCTCTACTTTCTGGCGTTGCAGCTCAGTTGCCTGCATGGGCTTGGAAAAGCCTGCTCAGTAGCCGGCGGAAGGCTAGTGCAATAAAGGCAGCTTGTTTGGGTCCAACCTTTTTGGCACATCTCACCACTCGGAGGAAGGCTAAGACATATAGCATCCTAGAAGAGGTAAAAGCAGTTATAAGTCAGCACGGCTAGATTTGACAGACGCGCAGCCATGGGTCGGAAAGGCCGTAGTAAAAAGGATGCGGCGGAAGACCGCGATCCTGGAATGTGCAAAGCAGACCTCTTGCTGGCATACCAACTCATGGATACAACCAATCCATTCCCTTCGGCCTCTGTAGGTGCGAGGCAACCTCTGGCTTGGAAGGTTTGCTGCGCGTTGGCCCAAGCAGCTTCCTTGCATCCTGGGTGCATGTTTGTGCACATGTTGTGCTTGGTGGCTCTGACTCTCAATGCGGTGCAGGTGAAATACACTGGCTTGCTGGGAAAATTCTGCAATTTGATGGTCTTGCAACATGGTCCGCCGGGGGACGGCAAGAGCATAGCGCTGTGGCTAGATCTTCACATCCTGAGTTACTTTGACAAACTGAGACTCTGGGTGGAAAATGGACCTGATAGTCAAGTCACCCATGGTCACGTCACACATGTCCTGTATGAAACAGTCTTGGTAATCATGGGGCAGATAACCATGAAAGCATGGGCATTAGTGAAGGTAATAGGGCAGGTCACATTCAATGTCATGCTGGTGGCTGTTTCTGTCGCCGCAGCTCAGGAGACAAGCGGGCGCAGGCGAAGTACAAGGCAGAATATGAAGTGTGGCGGAGTTCTGGCTCAGGGCCAGTAGAAGAACCGACAAAGCCTCCACCTCAAGATAGCATTGTGAATCGCATGACTTGGGTGGGTTTGGGCCAACACATGCACCAACAAGATGGCTGCGCCATCTTAGCTCTGCACGAAGGACGTACGTTCCTCCAGCACACATTCGAAGGATCTGTGGGTGGCGGCATCGAAGAATTGAACCAGCTAAGCGATCATGACTGCTATAAGAACACCATTTCTTCACAAAGCGGCAGATACTGGGTTAAAAACCCGCATCTCATTGCATTGGTGATGATGCACTGTGAAGAAATAGCGCAGCAAGCTTCCCAAGAAGATTCTGTGGCTGGCCTGTCCCGTTTTCTGCTGGCCAAATTCCCGTGTCGTGTGTTGAAGATCCGCGACCCGCAGTCCGCAGAGCAAGCGCAGAATGAGCTGGATGAGTGTTTCAATTCTTTGGGCTATGATCAGGTGGTGTCAGCTATGGCACACGTGCTCACAATCAGCAAGTTGCTCTTCCCGCACAATGAAGCACGCGATGATGATGCAGAGCACCGCTGCTTCTCACATGTGAGTGGCTTACACACCATGCCATTCGCTGCGTCAGTGAAACAGCAGTTCATCAACACTTTTAACAAGTACGTTGACAAGGTGCGCGCTGACCAGAAAGTGTTGGGTGGTCAGAGCAGCCGGCTGAACAAGGAGAAGACCAGGGCCTTGCGGTTCATCGCTCCTTTAGATGTCTTTGAAAAGGTGATCGCTTGGCTTTTGCAGAAGGATGGGCACAGGCTGACAGAGGGGCAGGACACTGAGCTCAGCGGCGAAGAGATCATCCGGTCTCTGGCGCATGTGAGAAGCTCAGTGCATATTGAATGTGACGTGACTGGAAAGTTCACAGCAGGATGTTCTCAGAATGTGAGGGCACCCGGACTGTTTGCAAACTATTTCTGATAGCTGCGCATTTTCTGAACGGTATCCGCGCCAGTGCGCCCATAGACATGTGAACATCACCCATAAAAGATGCCGCGGCCGAAGGCCATGTCATGGACATGTGAAAAGCTACTGTGTGTGACTAAGGTGAACATAGAGCAAGTTGCCACTGTTTTCAAGCCCTCACAGATCCATCCTTCCGCGACGACGGAAGCTGTGGAGACGGCAGTGGAGCTTGGCAAGTGGTTCCACGCGAGTTTCCAGAACACTGTTGGGGCTCGTGCGTTGGTGAGCGAGTTCAAGACTGAGCGCAGCAACATGATTCTCTTACCTCGTCCTTGCGTGAAAGAAGCTGCCGGCCTCATTTCGCATGAGACGCGTGCGCATGTGTGCCTCGTTGTATTCACAGGGCGGGTAGTTAGAGTCAAAAGGTCAGCATTGGGCAGGTGCGCGGTTGGGCTGCCCAAGAAGCAGGGGTGCAATTAGGGATAGGCTGCTGTCATGACCGGGGTTTGGAACTTGCTAAGGAATATTGCAGCTGCATTGGAGTGTCTTTCTTTGAAGACATGGACCTTGAAGGCTTTCGCCTTGAATGCAGAGCACACCGCGGCACAAGTGCGGGCCAGACTTCTAGACCTTTTGATTTTAGCGATGATGGGTTTCGTCGTCATGGGCTGCGGCCGCTACGCTCTAGTTGGGTATGCCGAGGATGACGAGGATTTTGTCATTTGCTGCAACAGGCCTGAGCAGCGCAAGTGCACTTCGATAAATCAAAATGTCTTGCGTGTCTGTTTTGCCGTCATGTTGTAGAGAGTCTGCAAGGCAGCTGGCAAAGTTGCAAGAGATAATCTAGAATAAGTTGGTCCACGTAGCCTTGAGGGAGCCCTCTAAATGTAAACACAAGTCGAGGCATGAACTTCAACCCTATAGCATGCTAGCGCCAGGCTCACCAGTTGGGATGCTGAAGCTGATCTTGCTGCTGTCCGGTCTTGGGTACCAATCAGTGGAGCAGAGAAGCCGAAGCTGGACCAGGATGCATGTGATGATGCCATATCGTGCATCCACCGTCTTCTGCGGGGGGAAGCTGCAAATGTGGACGGATGTCGAGATGTGTTCATGGTGGATCCTCTCGTGCCTACGCAAGCGTGTCCGGCGCCAGAGACGGCAGTTCCCTTGACGCAGGAGGCTGTGGACGATCAGGCCCCGCCAGCAAAGAGGTTGCGGCGAGAGAAAGACTTGTGTCGCGATGACTTCTCCACCAATATTCCTTTGGCAAAGAACATACTTCTGTACCTACTGAAGTCAGCAGCCTCAAGGGTGACTGTGCGGGTGATACTGGATGTCACAAAGCTGAGGCAGTGTGCTCAGGCAGAGGAATTGGAAGCGATGGCTCGCAATGTGTTTCGCTTGGGAGCTGAGGCAGGGTTGGCTTCCTTAGGCCCTCAAGGTGGCACCTGGACTGGCGTAAAGCCGCCTCCTGAGCATGAAGCCGCAGTTGTGACACTTCTGCGAGAGCTGTTTGAGAATAACATGCAGGGGGTGGAACCAGCTATAAGGAAACGTGGAGTGGCAGAGATCTTTGACATGGGTAAGTGTGAAGCGGCTTTGGCATTGTTGCGCTAAGCAGCACCGGTGTGTGCGCTGTGTAGTGTCCAACAGGGCGCGCAACATGGAGCGTGCGCTGCGCGCGGCAGGAATCAGTCCCTGTAGGAGCACATGGTAGTCGAACCAGTTTTGTTGCCTTAAGGGGGGTTGGCTAGCCACCCGCACGTATTAGCACGGCAATTTGGGGCTGGCTAGCCGCCTCATTTTGGGAATTTGATTTTTTGAAATTACATTGTCGTGTGACCATGACGGAGGCATAAGGCTGAGGGCATGCTGGTTTTGTCGCAGCAGCGCAGCAAGTGCATGGGAAACGCCGCTTTGTGTTGCGATGGTGGAGCGCTGACAAAGGCGTAAACAGAACAGGTCTTCTAAGGAATTGTGCGGGGCCACGTAGGTTCCACAGTTCGCATGTTTCAGAAGCATAGTGCCGTCATATTTGCAAGACCAGCAAACAATATAAATGAAAGCAAGCTCCTAAAATTGTAGAAACCAGTCACTGCGCTAAGCAACATAAGACCCACATAGACCCACTGTTCTGATTGTTGACAACAGCCTGTCCTCAGAATCTCACGCCCGGCAAGCCATCGCTGTGTCCCTGCCATGTCGCATGTCCACGTTGAAGTGGTGACTGGTGAGCGACACACCGTAACCACCGCGCAGCGGCAAGCTGTGGAAATGGAGACCAAGTGCAAGATCTCCTTGAGAGCGAGAAAAGGGCAGAGGCAGCTTCGCGTGGAAGGCAGTGTTTTTGGTGTCCAACTGGCAAGGAGAATGATGCACGAACTCATGTTCGAAGGACTGGATTTCAAAGTTTTTGTTTGGGCCGCGGGGAGGCGACTGGGAAGGCTATAGCCTCCCCAAAGTCTAGAGCAAATAAGTTGCAAATTTCAGAGAGCAGTTAGAGTCTGCCAACATTGCATGGTAGGACGGAGGCTGACAACGACATCGCCCAAGAGTGTTCCTGCTGTGTCGGGCACTGCGGCTTTGCCACCACCATGGCGAGCAGCTCCTCCGGTTATGCCTCCACCACCGAAGAGATGTACCTTGGCTGATAGTTCAAACATTTTGGGTTGATGTTGCTTTGTTTGGAGAGACACTTACTTTTGCCCGGGAATAAGTTTGAGGTGTGGGCTTTCAATGCGCTTAAACATTGCGCAGGTCGATTGGCGGAGGATGCCACACCACTTGGAGCCTCAGCATCCAGCAGCGCTGTGCCCGCGTCAGCGAGGACCGCACCAGCTGCCCAGACCATGCCCGCTGCATTGCGTGGATTTAGCTTCACCTTCCATGTGTTTGGGGTACAGCACATAGTTGGAGGCGACTACCCAATCCGAGTGGACTGCAACGATTTCAACGACCCCTATAGGAATCCTGAGCTGCATGCTCACCCTGGATGGCACTCGCAAACCCTGTGGAATTGCTTTCGCAGCGAGAGCTGGGAAAATCTATTGAGGAATTTGTTCCGTTGGATCCGGGACGAAGCCGCGCCTGGACAGCATCTCTTTGGGATTTTTTGTACGACCGGACGTTACAGGAGCGTTGCGGTGGCGTGGCTTCTGGAAGAGGTTTTGAAGCAGATGAGTGCAGACAGGATCACCGTCCAATATCTGGCAAGGGAGGCGGGCGAATGGAGCCACCTTTGTAGCAATTGTGAAGATTGCCAAGAGGACAATCCGGCAAAGCAAGAGCTGAAGAGAGCTCTAGCAACTCAACTGACGGAGCTGTGGGCCGAATTGATGCGAAAATGGTGAGCGTGTCATGAGCAGGCTAGCCGCTCAGGAAGCAGCCAGTGGCTCAGGGGTTAAAGTTTAAAGGCACATACGGGAGACAGGTGGCTAGCCCCTGGTCAGTGTACAGTGTATATAATATAGATATGTCTAGGAACTAAAACTGTCCGCGAAAACCTGTGTGTAGAGTGCATGGGCAGATGAAACCAAAGAACGTCCTCAATGACAACGTTAGAAAGCAGGTTCGAGAACCGAGGATCGAGGATCGAGAACGAAGGATCGACAATAATGATACGAGGTTGTCACTTGTCAGCTTGTGAAAAGTCTTTCGGAATGAATGCAATGAAGCGGGCAGAGAAGCAATCATGATCCACCTGGCAATGCCATGCCGCAGCGGCTCGGTACAGTACCGCATACCGAACCAATAAATATAAGGGTATATCCAGCAAGATGCCGTACCAGGCAGCAATTACGCAAAGATGTCCTACAAGGAATCAAAATCAAGGTACTGCATGCACAGCCCCCTCGACCTGTACTGTGCATGTCAACCTCGACGCAGGTGTCACCGGGGAGTTCAGTATACCTCATCCTGAAAATGATCCAGCCAGCATCACTGTACTAGATCGTCCCCCCATAGCACCCACTGGGTGCACGCTACTGGGTGCCCGGGTCCACTACGCTAGTTACATGCGAAAGGCCCTAGCCAATGCCTACGTCTCGCCTACGCTGAAACTCTCGCTAGAAGGGTATCTGTGCACGAGCACTTTCTTGCATGCTGGCCACACAGCATTTGACCAAGGGCCAGGGAGCACCCCGGAAGGGATCCAAGGAGCAATCAAAACACCGCAGCCACAGAGGGGAGGAGCGAAACTTTATAGGCACTGAGCCCCTGCTCGACATGCATGAGACCTTTGCCAAATATATCTGGCTCAAGATCTCGCTCAAGGTGCCTGGTGTAAAGGAGGAACTTTGAGTCTGACTTACTTTGGGCTTTTCCATGCCGCTTGACGAGAATCGAGAATCGAGAATCGAGGATCGAGAATCCAGAATCGAAAATCAAGAATCGAGAATCGAGGAGCGAGGATCGAGGATCGAGGATCGAGAATCGAGGATCGAGGATCGAGGATCGAGGATCGAGAGTCGAGAGTCGAGAATCGAGAATCGAGAATCGAGAATCGAGAATCGAAAATCAAGAATCGAGAATCGAGAATCGAGGATCGAGGATCGAGAATCGAGAATTGAGGATCGAGCATCGAGGATCGAGAATCGAGAATCGAGAATCGATCGAATCGAGAATCGAGAATCGAGAATCGAGGATCGAGGATCGAGGATCGAGAATCGAGGATCGAGGATCGAGAATCGAGAATCGAGAATCGAGGATCGAGAATCGAGAATCGAGAATCGAGAATCGAGAAGCGAGGATCCAGGATCGAGAATCGAGAATCGAGAATCGAGAATCGAGAATCGAGAATCGAGGATCGAGGATCGAGGATCGAGAATCGAGGATCGAGGATCGAGAATCGAGAATCGAGAATCGAGGATCGAGGATCGAGAATCGAGGATCGAGAATCGAGAATCGAGAATCGAGAACATGGCTTGTCAAGCCGGGTCTGAATATAATATAATATAGTTAAATATAATATAATATAATATAAAGTAAGAAAATATAATATAGTTTAATATAAGATAAGATAAGATAATAAAATATAATATATAGTAATGTAATAGTTGGACATCACTGACATCACATCTTCAATGCTCCATGGCCCACTGCACCAAGTCTCCGCCGGGAGTTCTCTGGATCGCTCCACCAGCCGTGATATCCGGAATTGGCTACCTCGCAGGGCCCAAGACAAAGAGTGGCCGTGTTGTTCCTTGGGGCGCCAGAAGATTGTGTCTACATTGTATATATATAATGGTTTATATAAATATTAGATATACAATTCTATTTATAACCATAAATAAATATATATATATATTATACGCCCAATCAATATATACCCCGTCATTCTTTGGCAGCATCGGTTTTGCCATCGTTGGCACCAATTGATATGACCAAGGAAAAGAAACCAGAGGGAATTCGAGGGCATAAACAACCAAAAAAACATGCGGACACAACAAACACGAGCACGGGAATTTGTCACTCAAGCATGTCCTCAAAAACAACCAAGACCCCGTCACCCTAGAAGTTCAAAGGGTTTATATATATATATTTATTTATTTCTAGACTTATTTTTTTAAAAAAACTTTGTCAGTGGGCCCAGCTTATAAATAGCATGAAATTGAGAAGTTTCGTGGCCTGGTATATTATTTTTTTTTGGGTAAATATGCTAAATCTGCTCAGTGCACAAAAAAATCATGAGTGAGGTGAGGACCGTTTGACAGTGCAAAAATGAGAAACAAAAGGATAGCAAAAAATGTTTCGGATGTGGGGTGCAATTTCAATCGTTATCTTGCTATTTTTGGTTCCCCCATCCAATCAGCCCAAGGTCTATGGTTTTTTCCCGAGAGCGCCTGAGCGTAGGGTTCTTCCAAAAAAGAAGTTGAGATAATACGCACGTTCTCATTACATCTTCACATCTTACATTTTCTCTCTATCTCTCTCTTCTCTTCTCTTCTCGTCTCTTCTCTTCTCTTCTCTGATCTCTCCTCTCTTCTCTCTCATCTCTTCTCTTTTAAGGCGGGGGCGGTGGCTACGAACGTTTCGCACGAAATGATGGTCGATCCTCAAAAACGTCGGGAACTGCGATTTTGACGGGCCTATTGCAAACCTTTGTTCGAAATGATGGTCAATCGTCAAAAACGAAAGGAAAACTGCGATTTCCACGGGTCCCGCGCAACCCTTTCGCACGAAATGAGGGTCGATCGTCAAAAACTTAGGGAAAATTGCGCTTTTGACGGGTCCCGCGCAACCCTTTTTGCACGAAATGAGGGTCTGTGTGTAAAAGCGCTGGTGTGTAAAAGCGTCTGTGTGTAAAAGTGTGTGTAAAAGTTTCCGCGTGTAAAAGTTTCTGTGTGTAAAAGTGTCTGTGTGTAAAAGTGTTTGCGTGCAAAAAGTGTTTTTGTGCAAAAACGGCTATGTGTAAAGGTGTCTGTGTGTAAAAGCGTCTGCGTTTAAAGCGGCTGTGTCTAAAAGCGGCTGTATGTGAAAGCGTTTGTGTGTGAAATCTGTGTGTAAAGCGTCTATGTGTAAAAGCGTTTGTGTGTAAAAGCGTCGGTGTAACAGCGTCATGTGTGTAAAAGTGTCTGCGTGTAAAAGCCGTCTATGTATGAAAAGGATGTAAAGTAGCTGTTTGTAAAGGTGTCTGATGTTGCACTTTTTATATAAACTTGGACTGATTTCCTCTTAAATCTCCTAAGCTTAACATTTATCCATCTTCTATTTGTTGTCTTGTAACATGTTCTCTTGATACTATTCTTCTCGTCTGACTATACTACATCTTTAATAATTATATTGTTTTGTTACATTTTGTCTTTTTTTTAACGCTAGAAGAAATTGCTCCTCTACGCTCTCGGGCCATCCGTCGTCTAGTTTTACATCAAAATGGAAGGCTTGAACATACGGTCGTTGCACTATACAATTAAGACATGTACTTTAAATACAGCTTTGGGATACCCGAATTTTGAAAGATACCCATGTGGGCTTGCCGATGCCCTCCATCAATGTACCGGGCCATATTTAGAATTACTTTCTTCGAGTGACCCTCACCCACTGACATTCTACCTGACACATACTCTGACCTTCTATCTGACATTCTATCTGGCATTGTTTCTGGCATTCTATCACGCATTCTATCTGACATCTCTTCTGACAGTCTATCTGGCATTCTATGCGACATCTTGCAATCGCAATTGAGGCCCGCTGAGCTCTGGCACTCACCGTTGAGGTCCGGAAGTGCCCACTGACATCTGGCGGTTGCGGTTGAGGTCTGGCAGTGCCAACTGAGGTCTGGAGCGCGCGGTTGAGGTCCGGCATTGCCCACTGAGCTCTAGAGCTCGCGGTTAAGGCCCAGCTGAGATTTGGAGCTCACTGTTGAAGTCCGGCAGTGAGCTCTGGAGTTCGTGGTTGAGGTCCGGCAGTGCACACTGAGCTCTAGAGCTCGCAGTTGAAGCAGAGGCGGAGTCCGAGGCGGAGGAGGTCGAGGCGGAGGGAGGCGGAGGCGGGCAGGATGTCTGATAAAATCTAGAGGCCCTCACCTGGCAGGTGGGGAATTGTCAATTTACATGGTCATATTTAGAATCAACCAGTTGTAGATGCACAATCATGTACCTATGAACAATTACAATTGTCCTTTCCTCCGTTGCTATGTTCAATTCCCAGAAGGTACCCTCCATTAATCAAACATAGCAATGGACAGTTCCATGTTGTTTATAGAAGATTTTCCCATTTCAATGTCTATGTTGTTTAGGGGTTTCCCAGCGGCCCACCATGCTTGATTTCCCTAATTGCACTCGTTTATGAAATAAAATCTCAGTAAAACGGCTCATTTAGTTTGATGATTTATTTGTTGAAGATTTTCATGTTCCATTGCTATGTTAGGTTTCCAGAGGGTCTACTGACTTAATTATCTAAACAACTGCATGCCAGGTATATATATATATCCACATAATAAAGCCCTCATTATACAACCGGCTTGTTGGATCACAATGAGATGTCCACAAAGTCTTGTCTGTTCACCCCAGGTTTACATAACATTGGTTCCACCATGTGCTTACTAGCGCTGAATCTAGATAGGTGAATACACATATACATAATATAAACAAATAAAACAATCAGCATATATATACATATGACATATATAAATATATATGATATATATATATATGGTCCCGTGTCCCGTGTTCCCACCCCCCCCCCCCCCCCCCCATGGGATGGCGGGGGGTATGATGCCCCTGTGGTGGTGTATATACATATATACATACATACATACCTACATACCTACCTACCTACCTACATACATACATACACACATACACACACACACAGACATACCTACCTACCTACCTACCTACATACATACATACATACACGCATACACACAGACATGCATACCTACCTACCTACCTACCTACCTAACTACCTAACTACCTAACTACCTAACCTACCTACCTACCTACCTACCTACGTACACATGTACACACGTACACGCGTACACGCGTACACACGTACGCACGTACCTACATACATACATACATACATACATACATACATACATACATTACATGACATTACATGACATTACATGACATTACATGACATTACATGACATACATGACATTACATGACATTACATGACATTACATTACATTACATGACATTACATGACATTACATTACATGACATTACATGACATTACATTACAATACAATACAATACAATACATTACAATACATTACAATACATTACAATACAATACAGTACAATACATTACAATACATTACAATACATTACAATACATTACAATACATTACAATACATTACAATACATCACAATACATTACAATACATTACAATACATTACAATACATTACTATACATTACAATACATTACAATACATTACAATACATTACAATACATTACAATACATTACAATACATTACAATACATTACAATACATACATAGATACATACATAGATACATACACACATACACACATACACACATACACACATACAGACATACATACATACATACATACACACACAGACATACATACCTACCTACCTACCTACATACCTACATACCTACAAACCTACATACCTACGTACCTACGTACCTACGTACACACGTACCTACGTACCTACGTACACACGTACATACGTACATGCATACATACATGCATGCATGCATACATGCATACATCCATACACCCATACATCCATACATCCATACATCCATACGTCCATCCATCCATCCATCCATACATACATACCTACCTACATACCTACATACCTACATACCTACATACCTACATACCTACATACCTACATACCAACATACCTACATACCTACATACCAACATACCAACATACCAACATACCACCACCACAGGCCACAGCGGGGGGGGGACCAGAAGAACCATACCACCACCACAGGCCACGGGGGGGGGGGGGACCAGAAGAACCATACCACCACCACAGGCCACAGGGGGGGGGGACCAGAAGAACCAGACGATACAGTCCACCCATACCCATTGGTGGTGGGGGGGGAGGGGGGCTGGCCAACGCTGCACCATATATATATGTTATATATATGTAAATATATGTTATATATATATATATACATTATACATATATATATATAATTATATATATGATATCTATCTATCTGTCTATCTATCCATCTATCTATCTAATCTAATCTAATCTAATCTAATCTAATCTATCTATCTATCTATCTCAGGGTACATCTTGTAGAGACAGCATCCCTCACCTTGGCGCGACCCAAGGTATGAACGCCCATGAGGGCAGCTGCTTGCGTCCAGTCCAAGCCCATGCGCTGAACGAAGGTCTCGTCTACCTGGTGCCGGCCCCATAGTTCGGGAGTTTGTCATTAAATCTGACGTTAACATGGTTTAACGTGGCTCAACCATCTATATAAAATGGGGATTGGTCATGATAACTGGAGATATAGTGATGATCAAGGTTGATAATTGCGGGGTTTAACCAACCAAAATATGGGTGGAGTACCTGGGGAAACTCCTAAGACATATCAAGGGCATGCCCCAGTTCGTTAGCTAAGTTGGTTTGTAATTAGGCTAACTTGTTACTGTTACTAGTTAACTGGGTTTACATACACGCTTATATCTTCGAACAGGCGATGGAGGGCTTACGCTTGTGGGTGAGGCGGTATGGAATGGTTTCAGGGAAGGAAGGTAGGCTTACCATCGAAATACGTGGTTTCACTTAAAATTCTCCTGGGAGCGGGCTAATGCCGTGATACCCCCAGCACCCAGATTTGACATCTAGCAGTCTAGCATTCCTGGGCACACCCTCCGTGAAACCAGTCCTGTTGTGGGAGCAATTGACAGCGAAGGGAGACACATACTCTCTGTAAAATCAATGCGGATTGTTTTTTGGGCATGTTCCTCCCATTTGAACTTACACACAAAACAGAAAAAACAACCAAAGCAACCCCCAAGAAAAATGCAGAACATGCTAAATTTCCCCCTACTTTCCCCTACTACTCTCGAGCAACCCCTGCTAATCACTGCTCATAAACTGATCAACATATCAACAGCTTGATAGTTCCGAACCACTGGTTGAATCAAATGGTTTTTGTCTATTTAGCCATGTCACAAACTATATCAGTTTTAAAAGTCTCATATAATAGCTATTATTGTACTTGGTACTAGCCAGCGATTTAATCCCCTTACTTTTACGGCTTGGCAAATGCCCAATTTTTTAAACCCCACCCAACTGTTCAACTGAATGTGTCATCTCAGATATTTGAAAGTGATGTGAGTCTAATCCACCAAAACAAGACTTTTACCAACCCATGCTGACTATGAATCCCATGATTTTGATATGTTAACCCCATTATATTTACCATAATTGACGTTGTTTTTTATAGCAATATCTGGTCACTAATTATATCATTATGTCGGTAAACATGGTCACTCTGTCTAAAATCTGTACGGCGTTATAGATACTAAAACCATTGGATTACACTATAGAACACACTACTCAGTAGATTACATTGACCGTTATTGATTGATAATATCAAATGATACCACATACTAAATGGAGGTTTCCTAAAATAGGGGTACCCCCAAATCATCAATTTTTGTTCGGGATTTTCTAAACCATCCAGCTCTTGGGGTACCCCAATTTATGCAAACCCCCATATAGCCGTTCTCCTCCAAACGAAACTTGTTAAAGCCAAGGCTCCGCATCACAGCCACGCTCCGGGTTGGGAAGGCGTCCCACGGCGAAGTCGCAACTGCTGGCCTTGGAGCAACCGAATCCATGGGGAAGTTTCAGTAGCCAACAATGGGCACCCAGAATCTGAGAGAACCTGCAAAACCTGCAGCTTCCCACGCTTTTTGAGAAACTGGGAAAGAATAACTTGGGATTCTTCAACGCCAAATGAATTTGAATGTTGTTTTAAATGTGTCTTCGACGCACCCTGTTTTACTGGAATCATTCTTCCGTTCAAAATCAGCACTGGAATAAGACAGCTTCAAGTTTAAAACTAGACAAATGTCTAGGACATGAAACAATCCCCAAGACATCATCAAACCACCTGAAAAACCAGGTGAAACGACAGTGAAAAACCTAAGGCGACTGGGAACTAAGAGGCCCTTTGGCATGGGATTTGTTCAAGCACATGCCGGAGGTAAAAGTAAGCCATGGAACTTTGTTTTGCGAAGGCTAAAATATGTATGTATGGTACTTCAAACCGAAAAGTCAAACTTAAATAGATTAAAAACTATGTGTGATGTATCAAACATCAATCATTGTCTAATGTGTGTCAAAAAGTGTATCAAATATATTTGGTTAAAAATGACATGTTCATTCTACAATATACGTTTAAACTGTTAAGTATAATATCTAGTTAAAGATCATGCTGCATATTCGAATTGAAATAATATATATGCTGAACATTTATCAAAGTATATTTCAAAGCCATAAACTGACAAAGTTTAAGTATATTCTATTGCACATGCTGCACTAAACAATAATTCTATATGCGTATATTTATGTGTATATTCATTATCTATTAAATTTCAAATTTACCGTTTCTCACCCACACAAGATACGACAAATCCAGATGACAGATGCCAAGTTTGTTGGATTGATATTGCTGATGGGCAGGTGTTTTGTTTTTTCTTCGCACGCAATTCTTAAAAGGGCATGTGATAATTGAGATGAAAACCAACCAAACTTGCGGACCGATTTGGGTCAAACATGCTAAGTTGGTCTAAGTCGTCAGTCTTCATAATTGTGCATCTCTGAAAACAGTAACAGAAACACAATTGAAGATGTGGAAATGCTTGATGTTCTCATTAAAAGACTCACCCTGGCCCCAGGCCCAACTGCGGCCAAGCGCTGTCTGTCGGCCAAATTTGAAAGCTGCTCGGAGGTCTAGGTGAGGGGCTCCTGTACGCGCACTGCGCTCAAGAAAAACAACAAAACAAGACTTAAGGCCTATCATCATAAACCCTGTCAATCGGCCATCCGGCGCGGATAGTCCATTTTCAGACACACCCAAAGATCATATTGCAAATTGCAAATGCTGTAGTTATTTTATGTTAATTCATGTTAATTCGATATATGCCCATGATATCGCACTATGAAATCACTATTAAACCACCCTTAAATCAACATCCTCCCAGATTTCTTCCAATTTTCCCATGCCCCCATCGGTGTCCTGGGCTGGCATCCTCGTACCTAGCCCTGGTCGATGCAATGACCGCCTCCGCTGCTATGACCAAGAAATCTGCCAAGGACACGTCGAGGCAGTACTGATTGTACACCTCCAGTTCCGGGTTGAGAGAACTTGACTTTATATTTATATAGGATAAATGTGGTATAAATATCGCCCTGTGCTTTCCGCAGGGGTGATGTTGTTCAGGCACTTTGTAGATACACGTCCACGGGCACAACCTCATTGCTACAAAATGCAGTTTGGCCAACAATGAAAATATTGCTACTAAATGCATAAAGATGGAAGCTACAAAATGTTTTTAAAATTCTAGCACGATTTAACATGAGGACTAACATGAATTTTGAATAATTTTGGATGATCCAGGGACCCCAAGGACGGCTTGCTACAAAATGCAGAGAAATTTAAGGAACCACCATTTGACAAAAGGAGCGAAGTCCTACTCACAGGTATGCAACATGTTTTCCGGAAAAAAACATGTGTTTTCAGTCAAGTAATTATATATATATATATATAAGTCAAGTAATTATATATGTATATATATATATATATATATATGTTTGGCGCATTTTCGGATGCATACGTTGCTTAAATGTGTTTTCACATGTTGATTATTTTTGATTACATGTTTGCTTGTTTTGGCCGTTTCGGCTGTCGTGGTGAGCCAGCCCAGAGAAGAGATGAGATTCGGCATGAACGATGTAGTTCGCGCCTGAATTTCCACCACACTACTATCTATATCATATCCTACTGCAAAGTCTTGTAGTGGGGGTTGCAATCACCTGGAGTTGATTGGGTGGTTGTAGGCCTTTTGGTTGACAGAAACTCTGAGCATGGAGTTGAACCTGCGTGAAATTCGAATACTAGACAAAAAGAAAACGGACCTAGTAGAATTGGACACACTTGGATTGTAATTACCACGGCTCAGAGATTCTACCACAGTTGTCAGAGCTATGGAGCAACAGAAAGGATCTAAAATATACAGTTGAAGTTTCAACGCTAAATGATTGATTTTGAAACTAAATTTGTCCCACAGTTGTCGTTTTGAAAGTCTCTACGTAGTTGTTTGTCTCTGTATGTATCAAAAAATCCTATCAAAATAACGGATTTGTAGCAAGTACACATTGACTCTTTTCGTAATGGGAAATGAAGGGAAATCGCTAGTTTTTAATAACTTCACTACAAAGATCTAGAAAAATATGTGATTCCATCCACCGTACCCCTGGAATGTACTAGAAAGTGCACCCAACATTCACTACAAAGCGACCATCAGCGACCATATGCGACCATACTAAAAAGGAACACTATCAACTACAAAACGCTATTTTGTCTAAAATTATGTTGATCGTATCCATGAAGATCATGTCCTACTATAAAATGCTAACACAGACTACAGCTACAAACTACATTTCGTTGACCATATTTTCTGCAAAATCCTAGGAAATTTAGATTCAGTAAAAAGCACAGCATCAGGAACTTTGCTGTGGAAATTCCAAGCGGGGTGTATACATTGGGATACTAAATGATACTATGGAATAACAATAATTAATATGAAACATATGGGTTAGTTGGACTGAATTGGTGGTTCAATAGGGCTCATTGGATATTAAAAAATGGGCGGTTCATTATATAAGAGACATTGCTGCTTTTGGAGAAACACAAGCTGCGCAGGGCGCAGAAAAATAAATTGCTTATAATTTTATCAAACATACAAAAAACAGTTTGGGATACTGTACACCATGCAAATACACACATGTATACATGTATGCACACATGTATACACATGTTTTTTAATATTATATATATATTGCATAGATGGGTTAAAATATGGTTTATTGATGCATTTCCTGCCTCATATGAACATCCAAGTACAGTTTGGAAATACCTGGGTCGACTAGATTTCCTGCAGGAAAAGCGTTTAACATTTTTTTTGAATCCTGGCATGAAAACACATTTTAATATATAATTCATTGAATTTTGTCAGCAGCGGCCTTTGAATACCTTGTCCGGAAAACAATCATTTACAAAAATCAATATTTGAATCAAGGGTCATGGTGTTCAATCAACGTGTACCAAAACCAATGCCAACAGAAATATCCAGCCCCCAAAACTGACCCATACAAAACTGTAAGGGTCTAGTTACTAGTTGTAGCAAGCAGCGTGGGCTTGGAAGGTGCGCGCCAGAAGCGGTGTTGAATTCCAAGGCGCCCCCCCACGATTCGAAGGTAATCAAAGGGCAACAAAAACAATTGCAGCATCTGTTTTGGGGGGACATGATTGTGTGGAACAGCATCAAAACCCTCACGAACAGCTATAAGGCACCAAGGAATAATTAATGCATCGAAGGCCAAGGCGCTTCTTGCAACGATTTGCCATGTTCGCCTGAAGCAAGGCATTCTGGCAACCCTGCATTCTCAGGATCTTCCATGTCCGTGCAGGCATCAGATCCCCCCTGGCCATTGGCGAAATCCTTGGCGATGAAGAATGTGACACAAACACAGAAACACACAAACACAAACACCCACACACACATTCACACACACACACACACACCCACACACCCACACAAGAATGGATCTATAGTTGATCCGTTTGGAACTGAATCCCCTCACGTGCTAATTTGACTGGAAAACAGTAACCTAAGAAGTATTATTCGAGTAATGGGAGGCACTCCGAAAAGACAATCACGACCAGAAATGCATTCAAATAGAGCACAGAAAATAAACAACCAGAGTCACGATCAAAATTCCATCGAATAAAATTACCACGTGGACAATTAAGTAAAATAACATTGAAAATAAGCTCAGGTTGCGGCGACCGTGTAAATGTGAAATATGACATTGTGGTTGTTGGGGTTCTTGGCTTAGTCCCTTGCCATTGCAGCGAAAAAATTGCAGGTACGTCACCAGGCGTCCCTGGTGATATCCTAGGATCATATGAGGAGCTTCGTGGGATGGAGCCTCATATGTCCTCTCCATCCGCGTCAATGGCATAGGTCATCGCTGCATTCCAATTGGGTCGAGGATCCGACATTGCACAGTGGCAAAGCAGAACCAAGACTGCCGGGTCTATGTAGAACACGCCACTGCGTAATCGTGTTTGCCACTCCTCCTGTCAAAATGGCCAGATCGCTGTCTGTGACACCGACCATACCAAAGAAGCGTCCAAACATGGTGTCCACAAGGACTATAGCTGGCCGTTTCAAGCATGGCATCCCCGATGACGAACATCTGAGGCACCAACATTGCGTTGGCTGCTGTCCATGCCCGCCGAGCTTCACACAAATCCCCGGCTGGAGATATCTGTGGAAACAACTCCGAGGCCCGAATCTTGGCAAAAGCGTCAAGACTCAAAGCGGCGGTTGTGACAATCACCAATGGGTGCTCAGCTGAGTCAACTTCATTGGAGAGCTGACCACTTCAGAGCTAAGCGCTGAAAGCACATCCAGAAGGCTTAACAGCTGTGAGCCATACAGAACGTCTGGCACAGCTGAGAAGGTCATGGCCGAGGGGGCAGCATCGCGCAAGATTTTGGCAAAGCCAGTCGGGCGCTGTGCTCTCTCAGCCGCAGGAGGCGCCTGTGGAGGAGCCTTCACTGCTGCCTTCGCCTTCGCCTTAGCGGCGGCTGAATCCGGAACTGCAATATGCAGTGTATCCACCGGAGTAGCCTTTGGCCGCACGGCATTGTTGCGCACCATGATGCTAAATGATTTGCAGCTATAGAAGAAATGCTTGAGCCAAAATGGCTACTCAATACACACACACACACATACACACACTTACTTGGATACACCCCGAAAGGAGAGGATGAAATGAGATGAAATGAAATCATGTCATGTTATGTTACCATGTCATGTCGGCAAGGGTGGTTTATGGCTTAGCCACCTGGCCATATCCGAAATCAGAAATTTGTAGGTACGTTTTCACCCCCATGCTGTCCGGTCTTCGTTGGCCAGGACATGGTCCTGTTTCCTTCAGTGCTGGGTTGTGACGTGGAACGTGGTGCTCAAGTGTCTGTGTACATGGGTCGTGGGTGTCACCCAGTGACGTGTGTTGTTTTGCTTGCTCCAACATGTACAACAAACCAAAGGAAGTTTCGCCAGTTCCACTGAAGAAGGCAGACAAAAGCAACCACTGCACCAGAGTTACCGGCTGCTCGGTAAGCAACCAACGACCGACAGAAAAAGCTGGTATAACGGTATAACGGCAAGGCGCTGTTTCGCTCAGTGCTGGGTTGTGACATGGAACATGGTGCTCAAAAATGTCTGTGTACATGGGTCGTGGGTGTCACCAATGAGGTGTGGTGTTTTGCTTGCTCCAACATAAAGCGAAAGGAAATTTCACGGCGTTCAGTGCAATTTCCACTGAAGAAGGCTGAAAAAAGCAAAGCACTGCATCAGAAATTGCCGGCTTCTCAGCAAGCAACCAACGACTGACAAAAAAGGCTGGTAACGGCATGGTGCTGTTTCTCTCAGTGCTTGTTTGTGACATGATTGCTAGGTTAGCGTGAAGCGTGGATGACAAGTTGAAATCTGGGGATGAAAAATCTGTATACTGGCGAATTCTGAACATGTAATGTGGCGATTTCTGAACGACTCTGCTTCTGCTGAATTATGATAAGCAACGTCTGGATGCTTGTGCGGAATCTGCTTCTGGCAACATGATGTCTGGGAAATGTTGAAAGTAATCTGGTATCCCCGGTGGACGCACAACCAAGCTTCCCCGGCACTTTATCAGAGATCCGGGTGCATGAGGAAGACACACTTGGATACACCCCCGAAGGGAGAGGATGAAATGAGATGAAATGAAATCATGCCATGCATGTTACCATGTTATGTCGGCAAGGGTGGTTTATGGTTTAGCCACCTGGCCAAATCCGAAATCAGGAATTTGCATGTACGTTTTCACCCCCATGCTGTCCGGTCTTCGTTGGCCAGGACAGACATTCATGGGTTCCTGGCCCCGTGCTGATACCCTTTGATTCAGGGCTTTCCACACAGACACATGCTAACATTATATTGAAAAATCAATAAATCACATGTGCTCCGTGGTCAGAACATTGGATATCCATGGTGGTGTGATGGCAGACGCAAGCAAAAGTCAAAAACGAGCTGGCGCACGGGCTAACACAAACGGCTATAAGGTGAGTGAAGTCCAGAACCTTTTTCTTCGATGTTACATAGCCCCTCAAAATGCCAAGGCTCCATAAAATCGTGACCCGCCATTCGCAGCACGCATCCGGCCCAGTCAGCTTGATTTGGTGACGCCGGGTACATGCACAAACTGCAGGCAGGACTGGCAGGACTGCCCACCAATCGCCGATTCAGCTACGGTGCGAGCAACGAGCTGCTTATGTTTCTCCTGGTCCCTTGATGCCGCCCGGGTTTTTGTTGCAGATTGCATTCTTGAAATTATATCTTAAAACATCAAAAAATACTGTCCTGCCCGCTGTTCTTCGCAAACCTTGGGCAGCCAGTCTTGACGCATCAGTTTCCCTTTTTCCAGTTGGTTTGCGCAAGGGCAACCGTGCAACATATCCACGCCAAATAACGGTCCGCGGTCTACAATGATTCGCTAGTTCTGAATCAGCGAAGGAAATCTCGAACAGTAATTTAAAAATGTGTCCATGACTTTTTTTGTGGTTTCGGTTTCGGAAGTCAGGCAAAATCGCACTCATGGGTTCACGTTCCGGCCCGCGTTGAATAATAAACTGGGCCCAGGAAAAGCCGTTTCACGATCAGCAAAGCCAAGTTCACCGTGAGAATTCATGGGCCCAAATCAATTGCCAATGGCCAGTTGCAACATCCACAAGCTTGGTATGATTTGTGGGTGTAGTGGTGTGTTGGTATGGTTTTTTGGGTCTATAATATACAAGCATTTCAGTATATACTTTGTGCCCCGAATGAGTTCCCACGCTCTGGGTCGAACATGGCTGAATCATCAAAACGCCATGGGTTCTACTATAGACTAAAGAGACTAAAAGTTCTTCTGTCCATATTCCCTTATCCGACTCCGGGATTGAAACAGCCAGTCGATTGGCTACTTTGGGGTGCGGTTCCACTTATACAGGAACCATATCTCAACCTACCGGTTGGTTACCTTTATATATGTTTATGTATACAGTATATATATATATATATTATACATGCACATTTCAAGCAACCCCAACTGCACCCCAAAGTAGACATCAACTGCACCCATAGCATCCACGACACCTCGGAACGTTCTGGGAGCCAATATCTGGTCATAAATCTATGGTATATTCAATGGGGTAAAGCCAACATTCCCAAATGGGGTTTATGCAATTGGTTCAACAGTCTGCCCCTTCTCTTGTAGCTCAATCTCATCATTCCAGTGACGTGGCTTAGTCCTGACAATTTTTCTCCAGTTTGTCCCACATAGCTATCATCATACTCGCCATTCTTCCAGCATTTTTCTATATTTTTGTTGCTGAAGTCACCATTTTGGATGGCTTTTTCCAGTTAAATCATCATCAAAACTTCGGAAAACCAGCAGTATGGTACGGTAGCATGACCCGGCACCAGCTCGCCACGGGCGCCTGAGGGCAGTCTGAAGCAGTGCAAGTTGCACTCAAGGATTCCTGCGGCGCCAAAGCACATGTTTTTGACGCTGTCCACGTGCATGTGTGCATTTGAAAATATGGACATGTGACATGTGCATATGGTTGTGTGAATTATATACATGTGTGCGTGCGTAATACGTAATTGTGAAACAATTGGACACTTACAATCTCTCAACATCTCTCTGCCAAATGAATATGCTGTATATACTGTATATATGCATATGTGCAATACACAAAAGACTAATATCCTTATATCTGGCCCCAAACAGATCCAACACAAACTGAAGTTCCTTCCGGGTGTCTTACCACGAGGGGGAAGCATTAGCGTCCATACACACATATATATATATATATATCAGTCACTGGCAAGAGTTACATCCACCAAATGGTCAGAATAAAGATACATCGATATCATATTATCAGAACAACATTATCAGATCCTACGGGCATGGGCCAACACCTCCTCATCCCATATTTCAAGGCGTTCCTGTTGGGACACCAGCAAACTTTCGGACACTTCCATTTACCAGCCAATTGGATCCAATCGGTGCGAACTACAGGCTACCAGAGTCTTGACATACGTCATAAATTGATTCAATCATCAAAACCAGTGACCATCTTAGATACGAAGCAGAACAAGACGTACTTCCTGGGCTCTAATGAAATATACCATGAACATGGCCACCAAACATCCAACTCACAAAACTAATTTCAACCCAGAAACACTGGTTTCCAGTTTTTATATGGCAGCCTCCATCCATCCTACACCTAAACAGAGCAGCACTTGTGCTGGTCACCTGTTTAAAGCCACCAGCTGACAGCCTTGGCTCACAGCCAAGGGTCCAGCTGACCACGTACCGCAGCGACAATGGCATCATATTGGGCAGATGTCAAGCATTTCGTCACATCTGTCGCACCTGGCGCGGTCTGATTCAGACCTTCTTTGTTTCTACCAGAAAGGAGCAATCATGTACCACTAATCCCGTCCATCTGTTAAAAACAGCTCAGGGGTTGCATAAATATTAATATATATATATATATTATGTTATATTTTATTATCTTATATTATATTATATTATACTATACTATATTATAGAATATTATATTATATTATAGAATATTATATTATATTATAGAATATTATATATGTATATATTAAAATTAAATTATATTATATTATATATGTGTGTGTTTAGTATGTGGTGATCAATATGTTTACCAAATATGTTTGGGGCTGGCCAAAGATGTTTGTACCAAGGGCTCTCGGGATGAAGAGTTTTGGCGCAGTGAAGCTTCAGCCCATTCCAGTTTTCGAACCTCATCAACTAGCTGTCTAAAGTCTAAAAAGTAAAAAAAATGCGTTTCTTCAAACCTGCAAGTTGCAAGACTTGAATATACAAGGTGGTGCCCCCCCCAGTTATAAGTGGGTTATAAGTTATAATCCCATTAACTATAGATTCTATAGATATCACACGTATAAACCATAGTTATTAGACTTATAAACCAACTTAGCTAACTATGGGGCACCACCTTGTATACACATATACAGATAGACACAGACAGACAAACAGATGGCACCTGTGCAGGCCATGAGCACCGCAGGAGTGGCAGTGGCCTCGCACGCTGGGGCCATGGCGGCCAAAATCCTCGCCGCACAAAGTGGGATGGATGGAATGGATTTTACCACTTGGTCCTGGGGGTAAGCCAACATAAACTAACAATTTCATGGATATACAATATATATATATATAATATTACTGTATATAAATCTAGTAGATTACAATAGGATGTTATCGGAAAAACAGTAATTTCATGAGGATGCGTTGGGATATTGGTATAACTAAGCAACGATATGAAAATGCAATCCCCCTAGTGTGAGACGCCATAAGGGCCACAAGATGAACAAATCCATTTCTACACCAGGTGGTGTAGACAGTTTTTGCATATGCGGGGGCTCATTATGGTTTAGAACATACAGTAATTTTCCCCATTAAACGTGCCTCCAAGTTTCAGACGAACCGAGATGAGGGTCTAGGTATGTCTAGGTACTGGTGAGACATGTAAATTGTTCACTGATTTAAGGGGTTGTTTGGAGATGTTCACTCCCATAGGCCCATAGGAGATCATCGGCTTAAGAAACAGTGAAAAACAACATGTCGTCTCGGTGGTAAAGATGTCAAAAAACACATCAGAATCTGCGTAGTTCCCACCGGTCATTTTGTTGTATACATTACAAAAATGGTTCCCTTCCTAGATTCTATGGCTATAATGCTACAAGTATCTGCCCTGAGGAGGCCCTGGGGAGACATCCTCTGCGGGTGCCGCTGAGCCCACCCAACCGTGAATATAACTACCATCGATATCCATGAGCCCCCAAATAGCCAAGTATACGGCAACAGTTCACCAACTAGCTAACTATATACTAGTCATCAGCAAAAAAACATCCTTACAGCTGTGGGACAAAACCCTGGCACCCTTCTGATTCCTTCTGTTCACACCAAAAATAAATTGCAGTTCTGGATGTTCATCCAAAAAAAATGGTAGAGGTATTGATCCATAGCGACACCATTGCGGGCCGAGCATCGCATAGTGCCATCTCATTCTCGAACAAAAATCAGCGTTGCGCAGGCACGCGGCGTCAGCACTGCGTCGTGGGCGCTGGGCTGGAGCCGAACCAAATGGCTACAGCTTCCGGAGTTCATGCAAAAAAATGCTTAAATTTGGAATCCAACCAAGAGGCAAAAATAGCAGCGACACATCAAGGCACAAAATGAACATCATATATACAGCAGATCATAATTATATAATTACACATACTATTAAGTTGCTTCAACATCCAACAACAATATCGGGTCTTGTATTTTTCAAATCGGTGATTACACCACCTGAAGAAACCAGATCGGAAAGCCCCTTCGCATTCACCAAGCTTTCCCATGTAACATTCCCAGCATATCCCAATCATAGAGGATCATAGATGCCCGGCATGGCTTTCTGATGGTTAGATGATATATAATTTAAATATGTTTAACACTTTTTAAGCTCACATCCCCAGATATAGCAACAACTGAATACAAATGAACATGATTAAACATGGAATCCCTTCACCCTAATATCTCCTAATATTAGAACATCAAAATAACCTTAAAAAAATCACATTAATCACTACCCTGTTTTTTTTTTAAACTCGCTTGAGTATTGGATCTGTTCCTTTTGGGCGCCCTGGTATGGGGATGTTGACCCAGCCCTGGACCTGCCGTTTCATCTTCGGCCAACTGGACGGAAGCGCGACGTTTCGGAGAGTAGGACGCCACCCCCTGGACGCCGGAAAATAAGGCGTCGCTTCGTCGTTGCCAAAAACTGTTGGGAAAGATCCAGGTGAATCAAGGGGGAAACAACAAGAGTGAAACTTCAATTGTTGTGACATGTTGTGACAAACTGTCTTTAAGCATCTGAAACGCTGAAAATTTGCAGAGTAGACTACAGTAGACTTCCGTCTTTTGATGGGATACAAAAGCCAAAGAGTTCCCTTGATTCATGTATATCATGGGGCCGTGAATTCATAAGTGGTCAAACAAGTGGGGTCTGCCATGATGGCCCGATGGCAGCTCCTATCGCATCAACCGCGCTTCATAGAAACATCCCTATTTTGTTCCTATGCTGCACAGTAATGCTTAGATTGCACAGATTTGCACAGTAAGCCATGTAATGTGGCAACTCCAATAGTCAACCATCCCCAGTCATTGTTGGGCCCGGTTGGGCAGCGCACCTCCGGCCAACAGGTGTAGATACCTCGGGAAAATCGACGAAAAAAGTCGACTGCTGCGTCGACTTAGTGCTCCGCTCTGAGGAGTACACGTCCAGGCTCCGCCCAACCTCCATGGGATGGCTATCGGGATCATGTCTTGAAACCTTTTTTCTCAAATACATGTAATAAATAAGTAGATCGATACATAAATTAATATGTGTATATATCTATATACATATAAATATACTGTAATTACTTGTAATTAAATATGATGCCCACTTATGTAATAATATATTTACACAGACATCTATCTATCCCATGGTTGGAAACTCAATTCGTCGCTTCGGAATGTTCATTTGCTCAAGGAAAAACAGAGACGAATGGCTCGGAATAGTTCCCTCTGTTCACCGACCCGTTGCGCCTCCCAGCACAGCACAGCGCAACGGGGGCTCATCGGGTGTCCCCACGGGCTGAGACAATCCAGCCTGCCACGCTGCTCCCTGGGGCGGAAAATACACCTAGACTCAGTCGTCCTTCGGCAAAAACTAATTATGGAAAGTGCGCGAAGATCCGGAACCGTGCTCCAAATGGGTTCACAAACATTGATTTCCATATTGTTACTATAATATGATTACCCTCTGGTAACTTAACGTAGCTATTGAAAATGGCCATTAATAGTGGATTTTCCCATTAAACATGGTGATTTTCCATAGTTATGTTAGTTTACCAGAGGGTAAATCACACTGTAAGGGTCACCAATCACCACCAGATATCTTTCCATCGCCTGCCCAGCTTCACCATCTTTTGCCCTTATCCTGGCGGTGTTTCTTAAGAGGTGAGGTCCTCCAGTTATAGGCCGGTTTCCAACCCCCATTGACTATAGAATACCCTCTGGTAAACTAACATAACTATGGAAAACCACCATTTTTAATAGAGAAAACAACTATTTAAATGGGCCATTTTCAATAGCTATGTTGAATTACCAGAGGGTACATAGAATACACAGAATGCATAGAATATCCGCAATAGTTAACCTAGTTATAAACCGTCGAACGCAAGGGTTTGTAGAAGTCCTTCAGACCAATTCCGTCGACGGGTGACTATGGTGGGAACCTGTAA
The DNA here is from genome assembly GCA_947184155.2 of Cladocopium goreaui. NCBI lineage: Eukaryota > Dinophyceae > Suessiales > Symbiodiniaceae > Cladocopium > Cladocopium goreaui. Next base: position 343,261 of record CAMXCT020004112.1, on the reverse strand, counting down.
CTCCTGATGTGTTCACTGATCACCAAGGACATCATGTCACAATTCCACCCGTTTCCAGTCAGCCGTTGGGGATGGTTCATGATTCTGCTCTTCATCGTTTTGATGGTTTGTATGTGTATACTATATATAAATATTATAATCATACATATATAATCATATATATGGGTAAATGTAAATATACAACCCCACCCACTGTTGGATGTTATCCTATTGCTTCTAGATCCCCAGTTCAAGAGTGGTATGCCCCCATTCCAGTAAGTCATTGGGGGTGGCCTATGTTGGCCGAGGGTTATACCATGTTTACCCCGCATGTGTGGTTGTCAAACCACTATGGCAGATCATAATATTGAATCCACCACCACCACAACAAAAAACTACATGTGATGCTTGAAAACGTCTCATGGTTAAAAACACCTATCGTTGAATACCCCCCCAATCATTGGATTGGTTTTGTTGGGAAAATCTTCACCGGAAAAACCAAACAAAAATGGTGGTTTCCGGTTTTCAGATTTTCCCAACAAAACCAAGCCATTGACCCTCTTGGCCTCGCCAGGATCCGCAGCTGCCAAGGCCAAGTCTCCTGGGACATGGGGACATGGGGTACCCGCTTTTACAGAAAGATGTGGAAAAACCATGGGATTTTAGCCATTGGGAACATGATCTACAAATGGGTTTAACTCACATCATCTCACATCTGTGTTAGTTTACTGGAGGGTAAGCATGCGAAAATTGTAGGATAAGAGTAGTACAGTATCTATCAATGGTGCCATCTATATACATGCTGACTGTGGGAATAATGACTATAATGATGTATGGATTTATGGGGGCAGCATTTATATGGATTCCTGTCATATGGATTTATTCTGAACAAATCCATCTATAGGAATATTGTTCCTCATAAATGCCTCAGCTATTGCTTGCATCTTCGTCAGTTTTAGCGCTGCTCTCTGTAGTCGTCAGTGCAAACCCTGTTTTGCATGGGAAATGGCCCTCCAAAAAAGTGACCCTGACCTATCGCTAGGGATGACCCCTCTCAACCAAAGGGAAAAGGACATCGATTCATCGATGGATGAAAGCACCCGCATCCTGCAGGGCATCATTCTGCAGGACGCAGTAGAGTTGCTGTCGCGACTCCGCTCCGCAGAGGCTTAGTGATGTCATGACCTGAAGTCACTGAAGTCCCAGGACTGTCGGTGAAAACATGTGAAAGCTCTTGACAGAAATCCCACATGGGAACCGAGCTTCAGGCAGTTTCTTCCTGAAAAGGATAATACACCACATACATATCTATATATAAACATAAATATGACATATAATTGTATATACTATATACATTGACATGATTGCACATGTATGTGTGTATATTTATGCACATTATGCGTATATATATATATGTGTATCTATGTATCTATGTATGTATGGATGGATGCATGCATGCATGTATAGTACGCCGTTTGACAATACAAAGCCCCTGCCATTTATCGATGTTTGATCATATGGAACACCTTTGTTGTGGGAAATGCATTTGGGACCATGTTGGGATCCCCCAGGATCCCCAGGGGATTCAACAAAAATGATGACGCAACGGTTACACCCAAATTATAGACATAGGGGCTCTCTATGATCTCTATGTTCATTAAAATCAAAACCCACGAAGCGCATTGAACCACAAAGCGCACCCGCGAGTGCTGAGACAGAGCGTTCTTCTTTATGGCTGGAGACTCTCATCAACAAAAACCACTGGTTTCCTTTTGGTTTTTCCTCGTCATCTATAGAGTTGCAATACAGACATCTCTGGCAATGTCCAATCAATTTGGCCCCAAGACAAGGGGGCCGAGTTCTCCAAGGGGCATAACTGCCCACGGCAGTCTTGGCCCTGGCTAGTTCTCGCCTCAAGACCTGCCGATGTGTCGTCGCTGGGATAGAAACTACATATACATAACTAATTACTAGATATGTGGGATGGTGATCAAGCCAAAAAAACATGGAGACATACCAAACAAACATGATGAAGGGTAAAATACGACTATACTATAATACTATAGCTTCCAACAACCACAATATTGAGACAATATGTGATTATGTGATTTTCCCAGGTCTGGGAATGCTCCTGAAGATAGATGTCGCTGGTCTATCGAAAATTTGCTATCGATTGAACCGGTCTCCCAATCACCATCTGTTGGCACTTTGGAAAGCCACCATGCCTTACGAGGCATGAAAAATCTCCCGAGTTCTGTGTTTTCAAGGCTTGTGAAAGGCAAAAAAATCATACAGTACCTGCGACTCAAAAACATCGACGATCCTTCTGGCATGATCCATATTCTCAGCGATGATTTTCAATAACCTGATAGGACTGGGCGCACTTAAATGGTCCCAAAAAAGGTCCCAACCCCCTCCCGCGCACCCCTTCCGCGAGACGCTCGGGCGCGCCCGGTGCGCGCCCCGACTCTTCCTGGGAACTCGCGGTGATCCCCCAAGCTGTGCAAGCTGAGGAGGTCAGGATCTGTGTTTTAAGAGGTTAAACCCGGTCCCTTAACCCAGTTATGAAACCGTCCTCTCACTTTCAGTTGGAATCAAAACATAGCGCATATGAATATGTATATGTCAATATATATATATATAATTATATATATACATAATATTTATATATATATGTAATGTGTATATTATGTGTGTATGTATATATATAATTGCATACAAAACAAGGAAACACACACACACACATTCGAGTATGGAAAGTGTACCGGAATGGTTTTGGGGCTCTCTGATGCAATTTTTGAAGGTTCAATCAATCCAGTAATCCAGCACAACAGTCCCTTCGATGACGGACATCGCAATGGAACCACATACCCAGCCAAAAATAATGGCTAGAAATCCGCCATAGATCATCTGGTTGGTGGTATACCTACCCCTCTGAAAAATGATGGAGTTCGTCAGTTGGGATTATTATTATGATTATTCCCAATATATGGAAAAATCATCCAAATGTTCCAAACCACCAACCAGCCAATGTTCCAAATCATCCAATATATGGAGTTTAGGGGATTCATCGGCAATTTTTGAGCCGACGAACGTGACGGTCCTGCCGCGCGAAGATGGTGAAACTGGCCTTGGGACGAGCCGCCTCCTGACTGCCCAGGGGGACACTGAAATCATCTGCTTTTCTTGGGAAAAAGGCAGAAACCATGGGTTTTTACATGTTTTTGCTATCGGTTCTGGGGAGTGGGAGGGCTGGGAGGAGGAATACTGTAGCATCCAAACATGAAGTCCTGTGAAATCAAGCAGTTGGATGACTCCCGCGCCTTGTCTTTTCTTGCTGGGATGCCTTGGATAGCCAGTTCCGCACGGCCTACACAGTCTACATGCATATATGATTCAATGGAACATATTATATATTATTTGAAGGCCGAAGTCGAATGCACAAAGTATGTTGAATGCATGTGCGAAATCTAATGCGGAAACAGTTTCGATAACATATATATATATTATATATAAATATATATTCTATGCAACATGCTCCATTGGTTTTTCCACAACTGCCAGGTGAGGGTCTCTAGGCTGTAACAAGACATCTCGCGTCCGTTGCTGGGGATCACTGGATGAAAGTACTTGAAGCTCACAGTGCGCAACTGGTGGTTTTAACATGTAACCTATCCCCAACATACTTGTCAACCAATCATCCCAAGTATGGCTGAAAACACATGACTGGTTGGTGGTTTTAACAATCTTGAAAAATATTAGTCAGTTGGTATGATTATTCCCAACATATGGAAACATATATTCCAAACCACCAACTAGATGATGAAAACACACAGTTTTTGACCCCCCCAACGTTGATCAAACGTTGATCAAGGCACAGAGGTAGATTTCCAGTTGCAATTCCTCCCCACGCGACGGGCCACGAATCACTTCCAGGACCACCTAGAGCAGATCGGAGCCGGCTCGAGATGCGTCATTTTGCATGGCATAGGTATAGGATGAGCAGAAAACACCGGGACATGTATGAAACCAAGCACATGTATCCGTGAGAATTTGGCAACGCTTCAAGACCTTGGCGGTTTTCAATAGAGAATAGCTGGTAAAAAGGATGTTCATCCAGTTCACCTCTAAAAAGACAAACAAAATCGTTCTGACCTTTCCCCACGCATTTATCAATTGAACTAATCACCAAGACCTACGGCTGAAAGATCGATTGAAGAAACAAATGTATGAAGGCTTTGATACTGGAAATCTGCCAGTTGTTGGTGTGTCAGGATGGTGCTTTCTCCAAATCCTGTTTTCCTCGGGGCATCCCACCCAGGGAATGCTAAGTGGTCACGCCGCTGTCCATGGAGGGGCAGCCCATTTATGCTAGGTACTTGGCCTTGTGCTATGCTGATTGTCGCAGTCCCATTTCAGCCCGGAACCATTTATCAAATAGGGGTCTGAGACTTGCAAATTGACATAAACCATATTGAACCTGTCCTTTCAAGTCATGTCCAATGCTTTTTCTTCATTTTTCACATATTTTCCACTCACACAATGACACCATCCAGGCATATCCAAAAATGATCACTGGAACCTGCGGATTTCGCAGGCTGCCGAAGCCGCTGGAGAAGCCTGGCAGCGGCAACATTTCAAACAAACACAACATACTAAAGATCCTTGGAGAGGGCCCGAGTTTCTGTGTGCAGCTGGGTTCAAACTGGCACATCCCAGGGGCTTTGAACTATACAGCCTCAGCCTGCTACATCTGTTGCTGGTTCAATGTCACGCCTTATCAAGGATGAATTTGCGGAGGTTCGCTCCAGATCTTTGACATCCCTCCAGCGCCTGAAGTCCAAGATCCAGCACACAGAACTGAGGACTGCCAAAAGTTCTGGATCTCTCCTGCTGCGCATGGCACCCCGTTCCTCCGAAATTTAAGCTGATGTCTGACATGGAGCCTCATGGAGCCCAAAAATAAACACAAGTGGCCATTTCCAAGGAGAATTTCATGTCATCTTCCAGACCCATTGGGGGGTGAGGATTTCCCAGCAAATTCCCCTTTGTCAGCCTGTGATTCGCCCGAACCCCTTTCCGAACTGAAACCATAGGCTTTCCAAGGATGATAAGGATGCCTAATGTAATCTGAGGCATCCTACAGAATCATCATGTTTTTCAACCAATGGCATGGCAGCACATTGCGCTTTTCTCGGTACATTCTTTCTCAAAAAACAAAATAGAACAGAAACGGCCCTAATAGATCTAATAGAGATAAATGATAATATAACTACTTTTCAATTTTTGTGGGTATGTCTATGTTTACTATGTACTCCGTGGACTATCCACTAAAATCACTACAAAAACGTGATAAAATAGGTGTATCGTTTGGGGGTTTTAACATCGAAGTGTTGAAACGTATCACTAAAAGCATGGATTCAATGGATTATATTATCATTTTGGGACTATCCGCTAAACATAATCTAAACAATCACTAAAAAAACATGTTTGTTTCACTGCTTGTGTAGTTGCTCGATGTTGCCAAAGCCTCGAAAACCGAGGCACTTGGCATCTCACAGGCTCCAGGCGGAAGCGAGAGCTCTGGCGAGGATTTCCTGAAGCAGCTGGGGGTTCAAACATGGGTTAGTATATAAACCATTGCGGATATTTAGAACATATGGAACCATATATCTGGTATCATAGCTTCAATATTTAATGAACATATAGAACCATAGCGTATCCCATAAAAAAAATGGCAAACCGCACCATCTGCGGAAGACATATGAACAAATGAGGTTAATCATTAATGCTAAGATTTCACCGGCACGAAAGGTAAACCTTCACATCTTGGACCCTTGTGGAGCCGCAAAACAAGAGGAAATTGAAAACCAGCAAAGCACGCGGGTAAAATTGGGTGGGAAATGATTACCCTTTGAAAGTCATCTTGGTGCTCCCTTTTCCATCGTCCTTTCCAGCAATTTTTCGCAGGCCTGGGGGCAAAAGCCTCCAAGGGATCCGAAGAGTAAACCAGCAGCTGCGGTGTTCTCTCACAGTCTTGGGGCTCCTGGAACGGAAGTCACCGCCGCGAAGCATCAATTTTTCCATGTGGATCGATTTGGGTGTGTCATGCTTTGTCTGAACATCTATAAGTTCACTAGGTTTGTCTGAACATCTATGTTATATAACTACCCTAAAATAACCTAAAAATTAAATATGGCAATTTTGTGGATCCACCCCATTTTGTATCCCATTGGCTTTTCAGCAAGGGGACGTCCTGCCACATACAAGTGATGCGCAAGTTCCCAGTCAGCCGTGGGATGTGGATGCGCAAGGCACCTGAAAAACGGCGCAGGTCTGCTGGAGAATGAATTCCAACTTTCCATGTGGCAATAAATGCAGGAAATATATGGAAATATGGGGATTGTATATGAGTACATCATTGTTTACATGAATAGTCATGGAATACTTCATGTAAACACTGAATTATAACAAGTGGATTAGCATGTATAACCCACTGATAATAATGATTGCGGTGATTATAAGTTGGGTTATAAGTGGATTAATGCACATGACCATTCTTATATATAAATGTTTATATCCCAACTTATGGTGGTTATTACCATGGCTATACCCATTAATTCCAAGTGCACCACCAAGGCACCCATAGCTTTTGACATCCAAACATCTCCAAATACTATCGAATGGTTGGGAAGGGTTCTAGTGTGTTCTAGTGAGATATCTAATCAATAGGGCACGGCATGTCTAATCATCTGATCATCAAACATAGTGAAGCTGTAAACCAGTTTCTTACCATTGAGCTAGCGAAGAAAAAATGTAAGTTGTATGTGAGCTAAAATCACCCGTACTCACAGATTGAAATTGTGTCATGTCATATTCATATACCCATAAATTTGACAGAGATCCATTTTAAGGGACCCAAAAGAGTGTGTGTTACAAGATGTTAGACCCACCTTCCTAGAACCAAACCGGTGGTGGAATGTGGTGATTGGTCATCTGGGTGGCAGCCACTAATAAATGGGCTTTGTTTAACCATGGTTGCAGGATGTTGCAGGGGTTATTATCAAGTGATATCCCATCTTTATGGAAGTTATTAGTACTGTACTGTATGTCATTGATATCATAAATAACCCCACCCCCAAGTAAGATCCCATGCTGATCATGTTTTCAGGCTGGTGGGATATGGCGCCCCGTCTTTCCGCCGTGGCACCCGTGCGTTCGTTTCGCACGCGCCGGTGGGGCACCAGAGGCCACAGGTCTAAGCAAGGCTCGCTGTGTCGCAGCGATCTCAGCGGTTACAGGGTGCCCAGTGATGGGGCTAGTTCCCCATTAACTCGTTCTATCCCTCAAACCCAAACGTTAACTAAGTTGTAAGTCAACTTAGGGGGCCTCACCTTATTGGTTATTTGACCGTCTGCTATGGATAATGGCCCATTTATATATCGTATAGATGATACACATGATGATTTAGCTATCAAATTGGATGAAACGTAGTTCACACATAGTGAACCACTTCTAAATAGAGATAATAAGGACTTGAATGAAACTGACTTAACCAACCATAAACATTCATGAATGGGTGTTCAAACGATGCACCAGGAAACCTCATGAGACTTCATCAACCATCATGGGGAATAGATGGCGGAGCATGCAATGATGCGCCCAGCAACTGGCGACCAATCAACATGAGCATGGCAACTTGGATTTCCGGAGAACCACCATATGTATATATAAAACATAACCCCAGCGGATTCCCGATTTCTGGTTGTGATGAGCCAATGGGAAAATAGTTCAGATTGCGCTCCCTCGGTCGTGGATGGTTGGTTTTTCCAGCGTACCCAATGCATCAATTGGGCAAAGGAGAATATGCGGTACCTTTGAACAACACCCAGTCCGCATAAATCTAGTATATCTAACGCGAACATCAAGACACCAACATGTCTGTTGTTTAAATGCTACATTTCTTTGTTGTGATCTCTTTTTCCCTTCATCTTCACTCCTTGAACGGGAGCCAAGTATCTCTTCCTCATCGCCGGTGATGCAAATCAAGACCTGCCCATGGTGGTGGCAACTGGCCACAGGCCAAGCATCCACAAAATGGGAGATTTTCGATTGCACAATGTTCGCTTACTGGAGGGTACCCTCTGGTAGCCTAACAGTTTGCTATTGAAAATTGCCATAGAAATAGTTTATTTACCCATTAAAAATTGTGATGTTAAATAGTTATGTTGGTTTACCTGCGGGTAACTTAAAAAATACATGTACAAGAATCTGTCCAGAAAGGGGTGAACGAAAACATGTTGAAAACATGTTCCGAGCTCCCAATTAGTTGGTGGCTTTGGTTTAAGACCCAAACGTTCACCAACCGTTATAGGTGTCAACTCAGCCGTCATAAATCAGCGATAAATCTGGAAATCCTCCATTTTTGCTGGTGATTCATCTCGATGTTCTTATGGTTTCCCTCCATTTTCCCAGGGTTTTCCCATGGTTCATCCCACCAATCCGTGGCCTCCGTGGCAGCTTTGGGACAAAGCCAGAGCGGCATTGCCGCGGTCAACAACGGCCAGCGCAAACGCAGCCGTTGAAACCAAGGCTGCGTGGCCTGAGGTGAAAAAGCTGGGATTACTGATGATTTGATTGTAATGATTTATAGTAGTAGACATGAGAATTTCTAAGGTGGGATTTGATTGTACTGATTTCTCTCTCCATCGCCCTCGAAAGGGGATTTATATTAATTGATTTATCATGTTTTCCCCATTCTGACTATATAATTATCATGGTAGCATAATTGGTTGTAGTAATAAAAGCAAAATGATACAAGTAATGTATACATGTATAATAGCATATGTAACAGTAATACTAGTTGTGATTTATGATTTGTTATGATTTATCATATTTACCATTTAGTTGGGAATGAAAGCCGGGACTATCTGACTTTCTTTGCCGATTTTGGTATGTTCTGGGTACTTTAATGGTATATCCATGCTGTGAATTGCAGTAACCCTCAAAATGATAGAAACGCAATTATTCAGTATGTTTGTAGGATTTTACTTTCTATCTTCTTGGGATTTTGCTGTTCTATATAATAATAATCATCGCTAACCATCCATAAAACGCATGACAGGACCAGATCTCACTGGCAAATTCCCCCTGCCAGTGCCTGGATCGAAATCTCCGTGGCCTCGCCCCAAATCGATAGATACAGAAACCGAGTGCCTGCGCCGAGGTGATCGGGTCCAATGGAGGCTGCAATGATCCACAGCATCACAGGGTGATTTCCAATGACAAAACGAAGAGTATACCGGAAAAAAATGGAAAAAAGCCATGTTTTTTGCGATTTGATGGGGTATACCACTGGATTATGGGGCCTCCTGGTATTTGAAAAGAGAAACCCCTGTGGCGTCACTTGTATTTTTCTTTACCATTTTTGCACGTCCCGTTCCCGAAAAACTGGTCCCACCAACTGCAGCGCCTAGTTCATAGAAGTCCTTCTGATGCAAGTTCAAGTCCACACAGCCGCACAACTGCTTTCCTGAGTGCGGCCCATCGTGCTATGGTGGAATGGTCCGGGCGAAGCGCGAAGCGCTGCACTGGTGCGATTGTTGACCATCAGTTTTTGCACACCCAGGTACTGCACAGAGATAAAAACGATAATGAACGTCATCCCGCTATCATCAGAGATTGAACACATAATTGGAACGCCTACAGACCATGTAAGAATATGCAAAAATGGCATGAGTGTGACCATCCCACAGTATGGGATACCCAGTTCAACTTTTGACCATGGGTTGTGTGGCACGGTTAGTGTTACTTCAGCATGGAAGAGGTTGCAGGACCACTCAGGGAGTGGATTTCATTGGGATAGTCAGCTGTTCTGCTTGTTCCAACAAATGTGCTCCATGCTTCTTGGAATGCCACTGACCAAAACTATGATCACTATGGCGCCTGGGTCCCGACTTGGTGAGACGATTACATCCCATCACATGCCATGAATTAAATTCATCAGTTCATCTAAATCCCATGATATATCATGATATCCCCATGGCTTTGGTCAGTTAGGGATCAGGGGCCTTCAGGGGCTGGATCAGTTCATCTGATCTGCCAAGCATCGGCACTGGGCCTTGATCCTTGTCGCATCGGCGACCTGGTGCGAACTGAAGGGCACCTCGGATGCTGGGAGACGGACAAGGGATGATTTCCCCTCTGGTAGAAACTTGCCATAGAAATAGTTTATTTATCCATTGAAAATGATATAAAATGATGTTTTTCCATAGTTATGTGATGTTATGTGAGTTTACCGGAGGCTATCCAAGATCGAGTTTTTTGAGGATGAGTTTCTTGAAACAACCTGGGGTTCATCAGCTTGGGACTATCAAGAAAAAGAGTTTCTGGCTGACACTTTGAGGCTGAACGGAGAAGGGGGGGGTATCCAGTGGAAACTGGGATTTGTCCAGCAATCACAAGGTCTATAGCAGCCTTTAAAATTGGGGCAGAAACAATCATGATGAGTTTCATCGGACTGATCAAAAGAAAGGCTCCCAATTTCATGCAATGGGGAAGGTCAATTGCATTCAATTTCTCTTCAGCATCACCATAATATGGGGGTTTCCACAAATGGAGGTACCCCGATAGCTGGATGGTAAATTTCATGGAAAATCCTCACAAAAATGGATGATAACTGGGGGTACCATCCATGTTCTGACAGCCGGGGCGCCAAGGTATAGAGGCCCCGTGGCAAGGCCACAGACACCAGATGCTCGGCATGACTCGTGGAGGCGCTTACGTGCACTGCAGCTTTGAGGTCCAGCTGGTGCTTGTCGCGCTGCTCCTTCGAGGCCCGTTACTGTTGGAGCTTCGACTGGCTCTGGATCTCAAGTGATCTCATACTTTAATGTCAACCCTGGATTAATAACCCCCAAACGGCTGTTTAATTGGGAGGGTACCATTTAAGTATCAGATTATGACTGTTGGAGGAATCCTTAGTAATAAACAATGGTTGATTAATCCAGGGTTGACATTACCAGCTTTACCAACCATCTTTCACCTTGATTATCTTGATTAAGGGCCACCCTGTGGCCACCCTGAAGCCCTGTCACGTTGGATCACCTTGGACCCAAGTGGAGACACCTGAAACCTTCGGCCATTGAAGGTCACAGCGAGGTGGTTTAAACTCATCCAGAAATCAACCAATCCAAAAGCGGGATTCAGACTCAAACCAGCCAAATGGGTACGAATGGGGTTCCACAAAGTTACAACAGGTCCCAGCTATAAGGTCTATATCCACAGTATATACATGTCCCACATTTACGTCCATGTAGATCCATGGCAACAGAATCGAGGCAGTACCCTTCACCCATGGCCAGGTGTACCTCAGGGCACTCGCAGATCCAAAAACCCATCTGCCCTTCCGGCGAGGCATCGGACGAGGGGCACTTGCACACCTGTCGCCACGGGCAAGACAGGTGGTCAAAATATATCAATATGTGCATCAAATGTCTGGCTGAGGGAAACAGGACACAATAGGACATATGTCTGAGTATCATTGAGTATCTATAGATAACAACCATGTAAAAATCAAACGATCATATCTGTAAATCAGCCAATGGGATGGAGTTGAATCGGAGTGTTTGATGATAGGGGAACATCTCAACTGAATTGCCAGCTCAACCAAATCAGAGAACGATGATGACAACTCGACTATGGCCGACTTTGGGAAGGCTCAAGTCAGGCTGAAGGGAAGCAACTTGTTACTGCATATGGTCGCCGGGCTACATCTTCCAAAGACGAATCGGGTGTTTCAAATCATATGCCCAAAGGCAAAATCGATGCTGGGAATGCCAAACACGTCCATTCAACTACAACAGCCTCCCAGAAGCTGCTATTTCATGCAATTTCCAAAGATCACCTTCCAGGCGCTTTGTTGGTTATGGAGTTTCCAAGCCATTAAATTACCTGAGAATCAAGTGGAAAGGTCAAGCAAAATGGTGCCCCGTACTTAGAGTTGACTTTGCGAACATGACCAGGTTAACTAATTTATTGTCGTGTTTATGAATGTTTATGATAAATATATCGAGTTGTATGGGTTTATAAACCAACAAACATAATTTGCGGGGAGTCAGGGCCCCTCAACTTCAATGCCCAAGCACTGGCAGCGCAGAAAGAGCCAAGAAGAGTTCGGTGTGCTCATCGAAAATTTCCAGTCGCACTTGGGGCCTCTCCTGTGAACACAGCCGGGTTCGCCAAATATCCCATCAGTTTCACTGTCAATTATTTTTCATAAGGGAACCATATTCTGGTTCCATGTCCAACTCAACCCTAGGATCTAAATCTTTAGTTTTTATTCATCATATTGGGTGTTTCCAAAAAGCATCTAGGCTTTTTGGCATGGAAATGGACTTAGTGAGGGGGTGTAACTATGAACCCCAATATTGGATCCATATTGGATCAACCCCCTCATCCTTTCAAATACACGGTATATAATATACCCATGAATTCCCCAGGGATGAATAGGAGTAACCCCAACCATTAAATCGGGGAATTGCCTGGTAGAATTGTAGGATTCTATCAAATACTATCAAGACTGGTACCCACCCTATGGTAAACTGCTGCTAGCATGGATAACTGGGTTAGATTCATTGTCGATGGTTTATGCATGTTACAGAATACACATAACACCCACTAGAACGAACCTTACTGTTGATAATCTATGCAGAATTATCCCTTTATTGATGTAGTTTTACAAGTGGTAGTTATAGTTGACGTTAACACCCCATTGTGAATATTGCATATAATATAGTCCCATCATTCAATTGTATCATATCCATAATTATCCTCTTAGTAGCTGAGTTATTTTCCCATTTTGATAGTTGTAAAATGATCCATTGCTACTTAAATCCCATAGCATACCCATTTTGATGATTGTATCAATTATATCCCATTATTCCATCCCCAATTTTCAGTTGGACCACCGAAATATTACAGACATGTATCCCATGATATGGCAATATTTAATCATATTGATATTCCACTTTGATCACTTTATTGCCACATTATGTCGCATTATGCCACATTATGCCATATTATGTCATTTTGATACCGCATATTAATTGCCACACACACACACATATATATATATATATACATCTCTCTCTCTCTCTCTCTCGCTCTCTCTCTCTCTCTCCCCATCATTGGCCAGAATCTTCCCACCTGAAAATCCGCCGCATTGGGCGACGCCGCTAGCTGCTCCCTGGGCCAGCGCTGCGCCAGCCCAAGCAGCCGCTGC